>DWTO01004928.1:0-11114 GCA_018244755.1 Jemadia pseudognetus
GATCAAGATAGGTGAGTCTTGGCCTACCTCGGCACCTGCGTCCATCAACATTCGCATTGTATATCTGCTTCGTCATTATTTCATCATCCATTCTCTCAACATGACCGAACCAACCAATTTTACATATATTCTAAGTAAAGTGTGTTCCAGTAAAGAAGCATAGGAACAATAGAAACGTCAATATGTTCATGATCGTTTTGTGGTATTTTTTGCGTCCCATAGTATACCATAATCGGTATGTTACGACTTACGACATGTATGTAACAAATGAAACAAAATTTAAAACTTATGTGTAAAAAACAGTATAATGACGCCTGTTGTCCCCGGGGATATAGGCAGGGGATTGTAGTACACCCTCACGTCTCACCAGTTACGTTCACGTCCCTCTGTGCAATATGCGGTGAGCCTATTGCCATGCACCGGGCACACATGTAAACCCGAGCCATATTAATAATACTAATAATTATTAGTACTTTCGATTGAAAAAATTCTAACTTCGATTTCCAAGACTCGGTATTTGAACCCAAGACCTCTTGATCGGCAGTCGCGCTTATAATCACTCTACCAACGAGGTAGTCGACTTAACAGTATGCTTTCAAAATGAACAGTATCGTTTCTTTTCATAATAACGGAAATTTCAATAGAACATTCTAGATGTTGCAATTAATACCCAATTTTAGAACAGATGGCCGTGTGCGAGTTGTCTATAAATACTAATATTATAATAACGTAGCAACACTATATGACCTCATAATAACGGGAAAGTGTTATTGGGTTTTTCCAACTTTAAATTGCACGTAGTAGCACGGAGTCTGGATTAGTGCCCGGTGTATGGCTAGACTCACGACCTATTCAATGAGGGCGCGTATTATAACTGAACAATTGTGGTATTGTTCTATCCTCGTCCGACTGCCCCCTCAGGCGTAGGCGTGAGGTTACGTTATGTTAACAACTAATTGTGACGCACGGGCTATCTATAGTAATGTTTAATATGTAATTGTTTTTAATATATAAGTTTAACATTTATTATGTAAGTTTATTTAACAATTTCAAATATTCTGAACACGTTGACACGGATGGCACAGATAGAGTTTGTTCGCGCTATCAGCTGACGTGATGACACGGTTCGTAGATAAAAATATCTGTCTCCTCTCGGTATTGCGCAATAAAACATTTTTTTACGATTTGCATGACAATATCGCGCCAGTACTCCCGCGAAGGATTAGGCAGAGGAGTGCCCTACTCCCACTTATCACATTTTATCCTGTACCATGGAGTGGCCTTATTGCTATACGCCGGGCACAAGATCTGGACTTCGAACAACTACTTGAGGTATTTTGAGTGAGAAATACACAATAGTATCCGATCCCGTGATCGAACGTAGAACCATATACCAAGCAGTCAGATCTTTTAATTTTTTTTGTCATTTCGTTACAATATGGATGATATTGTCGTAATTATACAGTTGATTAAATTATGCTCTAGATTCTAAATGAATTCAAGTGTAGCTTTCTACACGATACTCCGGCCAGTGTTAAATCTGTGCGAACATCGTCATTGAAAACTTCCTGCTCGTTCCACGGTCTCTTCTCACAATGATAAACTTTTAGCCCATATTCTGCCACGCTGACCACGTGCCAATCTATGCGCACCTAATAGATATTAATGAAACGTGTAATATTGAAGTGATATGATACTCAGTTACGTTATTTTATAAGATAAACGTTAGATAATGACGGTCCTCTTGATAGGTCACGCTGTATCGGTAGAGCGTAACTTTATTGTCTTGCGTGTTTATTAGGTTCTTGCAAGCGCGGCTGCTCATCAAGAGGTCCTCGTTTCAAATTCCGAGTCTAGTAATATACTAGATTTTTTTAACTTAGATTTTCTAGTAGTGGCTTTGAGCGTAGATTTGTGTTCACTGTATGGCAATAGGCTGACCAGTTATTCCATAGTGGGACGTGAATGTAACTGGTGAAACGTGCGAGTGTATTACACTAATCTGCCTGCTTCTTCGAAGATTATAGGCGTTATATTACGTTTATTATTTACATTGCGGAATAGGAGTATGAAGAGTACGTATAGATCATTTAACAAGGGTCACCCAATGCGTCTCACCAACGAGTGAAGTCAAGCTACTAATTTATACGGGCGGAGAGGAGCGTGAGACGCGGGGGAGGGGAGGTTTCAGTGGCACGTATTTGAAATCTTTCCAATAAATTTGAAAGGTCAGTAGCAATGGCCTAAGATATTGAGACAAGTCTTGATACAGGCGTGCGTGTATGAAGTGAGTGATGAGTGTGGAAAAAGCGCGATAGTTCTTTTAGGGTGGATGCAAACAGTATCTCTGCCTAATACCTAAGGACCCTGGTGTGATGATATAGCAGTAATGTCGAAACAACGTTGTATATAAATATATACATATGCTCAGGTGTGGGTAATTTGAAAAATTCCATACAAAATGTCTGTTTAAATCATTGTACGCCCTTGTTCCCTTAGTTTTAAGGTGCTGCAAAAGTTTAAATAAATAAATGGATGGTTAAAAATTGGTATAGCACTCTGAATCGAATTGTGTATCTGGTTGTGTGACCTAAGTGGCGGTGGTCCGAATAGTTTCGGACCTGTTTCTGTTCATCATCTCTCGCCGGGAGCTCATGAAGAAGAACCTTGGGTAGGATCGAGTTTATGACTATCGGACTCGGAATGTCCGGAAAAATCATATGCGGGTTAAGTCAGTAAAATGTAATCGCGTATGTTGACACTGATACAACGTTTGATAACAATGTGTATTATTATGAGTCAATACACCTTGCGAATACTTTGCTATTTTAATTTGTTTGCTAATCAGTGTACCGCCCCCCCCGTGCCCTATCGCTGAACGCGACCACGTGCCCATTTTTATTATCACTAACGAGATAGCACCTAACATTGGCCCTAATATGTCAATTAATGGTGACTAAGATTTATTAAATTTATGGATCCCCTTGCAATTTACCTGATAAGTTCTTGATAAGCTGGCTTTTGACCGGGATCTCGCCTAATGTAAAGCACAGATGCATCCCAAGATGGACTGTCATCATTCATCCTTGCTTTAGGGTCCTAGGTTGCATGTGTCTGAAAATATCTGACGGTAGGGTATTCCACTTTTTGGTCATTTGGGTGAGGAACCCGGAACAGTATGATGTGACCGTTTACGGGCTACATATGAGAAGGAAAGTATCGTTGACTTTGCTTTCATGTCATCCTCAGCGCGGAAGGCGTTGTGGTACATTACCAAGTGACGGATGAAGCGCCCACGGGAACTTGCGCCGTTTTGGTGACGGGCACGCACAGATCGTTATGCGCTAACTTGGCCGCCGCGCAGAAGTTCACGCCGGACCACCTGGCCAAGGAGGAGTGCAAGAAGAGCATCGAGGGCGCCCGGTTTTTCTACGCTTCGGTAAGTTTACGTCTCTACGGATATGGAAAGAGTGACACTTGGCGCTCTATTAGCGAAGAATACTTAGAAGTTATGAGACCATAAATTGTTCCCTTCGCTGTTTCCAGGGTTTCTTTGTAGCAGTATCACCTGAGTCCATAATGCAACTGGCGAAGCACGCTTACGAGAAGGGCCATACGTTCATCATGAATTTGAGCGCTCCGTTCGTGTCTCAGTTCTACAAGGAGCCACTCGAACAGATGCTGCCCTATGTCGATGTGCTCTTCGGAAATGAATCGGTAAGTACATGGACTGCCTGAATCAGATCCGTGTCCGACAGTGGAAAGATAAATGGTGATGATGTACTTATAAGGTTTCCGATAGCGTTAATTGCACGAATCTACGAACACTTTGTCTGGGTGTACAATTATTTATCTAGTCGGTCCAAAATGTGTGAGACTGTGCCAAGGTTAGTATGTACATATAAATGCTAAGTCGGAGTTTATCAGCTACGTGTTTATCACCCAGCACAAGTTGTCTGACTTGGGGGTCAAATGACCGCGTGCAAGAAATATCAATGTATTATTATATCATTTGAAGTTATCTAAGTACTCTATGTAAGTGAATTTGATACTTGTTTTTGAGAAATAAATCCAAAACTATAAATTTATCTATCACCAAAAGTCAGAATTAATCCCCTTTCAGTAATCATCTCCTTTTCTTCTCCAAAATCGTATATGATTATATCTTCTTGAATTATTCGACTTCCAAATTCAATTAACTAACAATTTGTAAACAGTTTTTAGATCTTTGTACAATTAATTTCCAGGAAGCAGAGGCATTTGCGAAAGCCTTCGACATCAGCGAAACTAACTTACAGGATATTGCGTTAAAAATTGCGGCACTTCCGAAGTTGAACTCTTCAAGGGATCGTGTGGTGGTGATCACCCAGGGTAAGGATCCAGTGATTCTAATACAGGGAGACAAGGTTACCTTGATACCTGTTACGGAGTTGTCGAGGGAACAGATTGTGGACACCAACGGTGCCGGGGACGCTTTCACAGGCGGGTTCCTTAGTCAGATGGTGCTCGGCAATTCCTACGAGACGGCAGTCAAGTGCGGCATCTACACTGCCACTCACATCATCCAACATTCTGGCTGCACTGTTACCGGTTGCAGTGATTTTAAGGATTCCTAGTTTTTACAAATCGGAACGTTGCAAGGATACGTTTTAGCGGCAGTGAAACATATCAGATGTATTGTGACACAATATTAGCATATTTATTTTTGTATCGTCGTGTGGTTGTGTGCACCGGTACCATGGGACTTAAATCTCGTATAGGGAGTTGTGTAGTAGATCAGGACGGCACTAGATTCAGAATGCAACGAAATGAAACAATGAGGGTATTCGATTTAATTATGGTTGTGGTGTTAAAATGAGTATGCTTTATAGGTATTTGAAGTAAATAATTTCTAAGGAACCATGATTTGACTTGTGCGTTGTGCTAAAAATAGGTAATTAACTCGGTTATAATCCATTTTGAAAATGACGTCACCATTGGCAACATTTGAATGACGTCACAGCCAGCCAACAGGATACTGTTACGTGCTATGGACTCTTTGACATTAGCCATTTGGATTTAGCGGCATTTGTCCAAAACTAGGATAACAGTTACCGTTTTTGACATTATAAATGGAAACTTCCACTATTCTAATGGTATATACATATTTACATTAACTTCCAGCTATTAATCTATAATTGTATATTGAGCAGTGTCTTGAATGTTGAAGCAGTTAGCTAAATACATTTTTTTTACTTCAAAGAAATATGTTTCTGACTTGTTTAGAGTTCAATTTTGGATATTGTAGCTGTACTTTTGTGGTACATAGATTCCTAATAACTGAAATATAATCAGAATGGAAATGTATCTACATCTCATATGAACATACACTTATTGATGAATTTATTTTTTGTACACTAGGCGTTGCTTCAAAATTTCTCTAATTATCACAATTTTTTGTTCTTCTATACATATTGTATATTGTAAGTTATTATAATATTACAATACATGCGTATATGCGTACATGCGTTACATGCGTATATTACAAATTGTTATAAATGCATTGAAAATTCTTTTGTACAGTACAGATGAAATCTGTGTGAAGGATCGTTTAATGGAATAATTTACTTCGCGCCAAATTATAATTTATTTTGTATACTTGCTCATTGTTTTGAGTATTTAGAGACAACTCGTTTGCTTATGACAGCAAGTTTCCTCAAAATCCAAATTATAATAATTTTATGGCAACACAATGGTATTTACACGTTCAGATATTGTATACGTTATTCCATCATAACGTGTTAAACTTATACCTCTGCTCTCTCCTCAACTGATTCTCTTTATTCAGTCTCTTTTATTTATGTTTTATCTTGTCTAATTTTTAATTGTCTATGTATTCTGTAGACAATCCGTACATTTTATAGATGTCGCCGTATTAAATGTTTGCCTGAAGGAATAAAAGAGAAGTGAAAAAAAAGACAATTATGATTGAATAGAATTATATAGGTTGTCTGTGTATTGGCTTTTTAGAACACTAAAAATTGGCGTATTCCGACCGCGAATGCTGAATTTATTTTAACAAATTCCTTGTTAAATGGAAAATCGTGTTGTCGTCGGTCGCGGTCATTACCGCTTTTATTTTAAAATAATTTTCTTTTGTCATGACCATTCATATAATCGTTCCGATATTGGATATTGATCTATTCTCAAAACGACAATAATACATCATATGCCTTAGAACGTTTGTTAAGAATCCTAAGGTTTTCTTTGCTGTTATAGCGAATAATATTTTATTCAAAAAGTCCCTCAGTTTTGTAAAGTCAGAATTTGAATCCGTAACTGCTGAAGTGAACAGCTCACATCTAAATAACCATTATCAAACTGTCAGCATCTCCTTCAGTACATCTACGGGGATGGTACCATCCCTGTACCATATTCTATGTGACTTGTACAAATTGATCAATCCTAGTATTAATATTAGATCTGACCTTTAATCGAATATTTTCTATATTATTGCTTTATTATATTTATAACTACATAATAACAATGAATATTATATATTTTGGCTGTCAAATAGTATGAAATTAATTTTATGCTACATTACAGTAGTTCTTGAGTGGTGGTATGTGTGTTGTTTGTACTAACATGTTTGCCCAAAATGTTAACTAAACTAATAATCCCAACAGTAACTCATAAGCCCTAACGTCATATGCCATATTTCGACTCATCTATAAGGTTGATTTGAATGGTACAGTTGGAAGAGGTAGAAATAGGTGTATGTACCTATCTAATTGGATCTAATCGGAGACTAAAAGATGGCCAGATTACAAGTACTTCTAATTGAAGAGCATGATGTCGAGTTGAATGAATATAGATGAATAAAGAAAGTTTGTTATGACCATAGCAAGTATAAACATTCATTCTCCGCCTACCCCTAGTAAATTGACACGATTTCATACTGGCGGACAGAAAAAAAAAATTACAGGCACTACTGCAATAGATGAATAGATCTATCTTACCCTTATCATTTTTATAATTATTGTTCATAATATATTTCTCCTAAGTTTTCTCCTGTCTAATGTTGTGAAGCTGTATTAACACACGTATATCTATATAGGCATAGAATAAAATAAACACATTTAAAAAGATGAAGCTGTGACTTCTGCAGAGAACAAACTTTATTAAAACATTGGGTACATTTTTTATTTAAACCTAAGACTCAGCAGATATGTCACCAGTTTAACCTTACCTAGTACAAATTGCAATGAACTTAGTTATATATTAATGTAGAATAACATTTAAGTACAGTTTAACATATTTGTATATAATACTTGTGTGTCCACTAATAGTGCTTACAATGTTGTTATATTTATTACAATTATAAGCAATGGCGTGGCAATAACATGTGGAAGTAATGAAATGGAAATGTAAGGCATATGTCTAGATTTAGTCATTAATTAATTTTTAAAACATAATAATCTTATAACTATTAAAATGGTGGGTGTGACTATAATAATGACTTAATTAGACTGTTTCAATTGAAACGTAGTAAATGGCATGCAATGTCAATATGATGTGGCCAGTTTGGGACTTATAAATGGCAAATGCTGTATGGTTCTTATGTATTGTCATTTTAACTACACCATGTACAGTAGCTAATGATGAGTCTTGGGTTCAATTAAATCCCAGGTCTGGTACAGTTGGATTTTTCTACCTAGAATTTATAGTATTTTTTTTTTAATAGTGGCTTGGAGTCTGGATATGAGCCCTTAGTATGGCTATACACTCAACACCTATTTCACAGTAGGGTATAAACATAACTCGTGAATCATGGGAGTGTACCACACACACTTCTGCCTATTTCTTCAGCGCTTACAGGCCTGATGTTATATTGAGTAATATTTAATACAAAATCAGAGGAGTTAATCAGACCTGTAGGCGTAATAAGGTTGCTTAATGATACATAAAACCACTGGTTTTGAATCTTTCATTAATTTTACATGAATAGGTTATATGGCAGTTCCATAATTATTTAAGTTTCCTTTACAAGAAAGACAACATCTCACTAATCAGTCCAGCTATTTGTGTCTATGACAAAGTTTATATTAGAATAAAAATAATCATCCATAAACATAGATAATAGTTTCTATTTGTCTCTTTCCTACAAATTAAGTGTAAATGAGTTAAATCTATGGTTTGCAAGAAACAATATAGAATACCAAGAAACAATAACTATTAACACTGTTTTGAATTCAATGCCTAATTTTGAAAATATAAAATTTTATAAGGTATTTATGGCTTTCAGTGTGTTAATAATCCAATTATTGATAATTAGGGAATTCAAATATTAATTGTTTGTATAAAATGTACTAACACATAATGTTCTGGTTTATTTCTATTTAATACCATCTAATAATTAATTACAGTGACAGTTATATAATACCAACTAATAATTAATTACAGTGAAACTTTGTTACAATTTAAATGGTGATCATTAACATCAGTTTTCATACAACATTTAAACATTAAACTCTGATATTTTAACAACAAATCAACACTAAATATCCTTCTAACCTATGCAGTACTCCACACTTTATTATATCATCCATACATTACTAGCATAAAGTAAGGTAGATGCCTAAAAACTATGTTAAGCTGCAATGTAATAATCCGCAGATCACTTGCTATCTAAGAAAACTATAGCATAATGTATAATGTGGACATCCCAATTGGGTACATTTTCCTCACCACCCAGTAATGGCATACATCTATAGACTTCAACAATAATAAAGTTATTAATATAATCCAGGAACTTTCTCATACTTCTTGTAACACGACCAGAGTATACATTTGAGTAGTGCTCAATGTTATGTCTACCTTTATGTGTAGAGGTCATGTCTTTTTTCACCTTTGGTTTAAAAGTCCTGAAATATATGAACATGTTAATGATTATTTGCCCATTGTATGTGTAAGCTCTTAGTTTAAATGTTACGGTTGTACTTATGTTTGTAATTGTTGCTTTACAAATAAATTTTCTATAAAATTTGTATGTTGTTTTTGTCACCTACCCATTTAAATAATTATACATGTTGGTTTGTAACATAGAAAAAACTGAGAAAATAACAATATTTATAATAATAAGGACAACAAGTTAACAAGCATTGTATTGTGTTTATGTAAAATATTTGTACTCAAAAGATTGCTTTGAAAAGACTCACAATAATCTAATTATAGTACTTGAGCAACATTTATCGAAATAATTTTATAAATGACGCATGCAAATTATATTTAAAAATAAAAAATCCTATACTTGCCTCATTTTTATTATATAATTGCCGAAAAGTTAGCAAGTTTAGACAAACGTATCATGTATGTATACAGTCCACCTAAAAGACTTAGTTTTCGAAGTACGCAATCATATAAAGCAATTACATAAACGTCGAAAAATTCTATTACGAAATATATAGTATGATAAAGCTTTTTATAGAGATACTTGATTGTTTTCTATAGTTCATCAAGTTTTTCAAATAAAGTTCAATTAAATACTTTTATAAAAACGCGCTGAGTAGTCAAACTTTCGTATGGGATCTTGTTTTATTACTTGCCATATGTAATTATTATAATTAACTTCACAATGTTATAATATGTAATTTCCTATCAATTTATTTACCTAATTTAATTAATATATATTATACCAAAATTTAAATACTTTTGCATAAATATAGCAATTAATAGAACATTTATATAAATAATGTAATATTTATATGAGTCCGTGAAACGATTCGATTCTGAAGCAATAATGAAAATATTAAATTATTTGTATTAATTACAAAGTAGGTAAGCACATTTTTGAGGGATGTCATAATAATAATGTGATTGATATTTAATTATACTACTCTGGGTTTTATTTCTAGCACAAGTGGTATCATAAAGTGGTAATGCAATTGTAGCTGAAATATACCAATAAATTGGCTACAGTAGAAACATCGTATTTAATTTTTTTTTATTAGCTTAAATGTATAAATTTTGAAATAGATTAAGATATTTTATTATTTCTGTTTTTAGCATTTATTAAATATGGAATTTAATGAGGTAATACTAACTAAACGGAATATTATTATAATATATTCGACCATAGACTAGCAAAGCAATAGCTAATTATGATGTAAATTCTAATTAAAAATGGCAATACATTATGTGACCGACAGGATATCAAAATTATTTTTTCTTATAGCAAGGAATCTGATTGATAGCCATTTTGAAGAGCCTTTTGTTGGTGTTTTGTGAATGTTTTCGAGTAAATTTTCTATATTTCAATGGTATAATAATTATTAACGGACTATTGGTATACTGTTTTGAACAAATAATAAATCTATAGACGCTTTATTACTCTGTTGTTTGTTTGGTGAAGCGCATTGTGAAAAAAAAGAACCGGAAAGAACACTATCGTATTTAAGTTTTATTTTAGTATTTGTGAAGATAAAGCAGACAATTGGAACAGTGAATCAATTGAATAAATAATTGAAGTGAACCTGTGCTTTGAGATATTATTATTTACGTCGCGTGTATTTGTTCGGTACGTAAATTTAGATCGACACAAGATGGCCGCCATTAAATGCCCGCTCCGCCAAAACTTGCTGGCGAGGTCCGATGTGTCATCCGCGAGCGAGCGGCTCGCGCGCGTGCTGTAAGCAGGCGTCTCGCAGCGCGGCCAAATTTTTCGGCCGCTTCCGGCGAGGTTCCATTTTATAAAATGGAATTTCGCTCGAGGCGCCAAAATACGATGGGTGTTGACACATCTCTGACTCCAATACCGTACCGTTACTCAGACGGCCGTACAAAATAATCTTTGACGAAAATGAACGAACCGGACGACGTCGGCAAAGAAGTGTGGAAGCGATGGATACTCGAGGCAATACATAAGATACGGGCACAAAAACAGCGGCCAAGTGTCGAAAGAATATGTCATGCGATCAGGCAGCATCACAACTACCACGAGGACGTGGTGTCGGAGAGGCTGGAGCGCGCGGTGCGCGAGGGTACCGTGCTGAAGGTGTACAACAAGGGGCAGAGCTCGTACAAGGACCCGCGGGGGCTGCAAAGCCGGCTGCTGCGAATAGCGCCCGATGTGGACC
>DWTO01004929.1:0-11113 GCA_018244755.1 Jemadia pseudognetus
GGGGTGTTAGGTTTCTTTCGTTACGAAATTTCTGGATTCGGTCTCCACGCTCCAGGCCCGCGATAGAAGCTCTGCAATAGCTTAATAATAATAATAATTTTGTTTATTATTGGGTTACTTTTGAATATATAAACGTTACACTTCTTATAGTGTTTCCTTTGCTTGGAAAGTGTCAGAATTCTGTTTAGGTTTATTTAATTAATGGTGTAGGTAATAGATTCCAGAAACAATTCAAAGATAATTGGATCTCGAGATAAAGTGTCAAAGACCTGTTATATGCACTTTAAATGAGTGAATTTGAGTGCTAATACAATACAGTCCCTTTTTAGAAGTGAAATGTTAAATAAGAAAATTTGAAATTATAAATTAATCTCTTTTCATTTTAATGAATTAATTCATGGTTATTAGGATTCCTATTTCTGAAGTCTTGTTACTAATTAATATTGCATTTTAGTCTTATTGGCAAATGATACAAACTGACTTAATCATTCTAGTAGTCGTTATACCCGTGTCTAACAATCTGCAAATCCATAATAAAATGGCCACAAATAATATCTTATATTACTTTCAGGTAACTACGACCTCTCAATCCCCATTTTTGGTGGCCATATCTTTGGTAATGGAGAGACTAAGTAAGTTTTCAAATTCAAATGTTTTTATATGTCGACCCTGGCATGCAGACAGCCTGGGGCACCTATTTATAGGTGGTTACCGTCGCCTGTGAACATTTTCAACATCCGATTAGTGGTGAATTCGTTGCGGGATTTGAAGGGAGAGCTCTCTGTGATTTTTAAAGAAAAATACCATATCAGGACTCTGAGACTACATGAGATAGAAGCTTATTTAATTGTTTTTGTTTCATTTAATTTAATTTCACATCCGTTATCATATTATTTTGAGCATAGAATTTATAATAATACGGGGTATTATAGCGTACTTGCCATTCATTACGCCAATGCTCGACGCGTCATGGCGGATGGGTTTTACGGGTCGCGGTAGGACACAGGGTATGGTGTCATAAGCCGCTGGAATAATATACTAATATTGTAATATATCTCATAAATTGCCAGATAGTTAAATAACATAATTTGAATTAATGTTGCTGTAGCTTTTAATGTAATAGTAGCCATAATTTAATTTCGATTAGCCTCTGAATGTATTATTGATAATAGCGTGTGTTTGCTCGTGTTTCCATATTAATTTCTGTTGTTTTTTTTCTTTTAACTAGATTTTATCCGTTGATCTAAATCATATGGGGTATTTATAATAAAACATAAAATTTTCTTTACAATTACACAATTATAAATGCTTACATACGATACGAATTACAGACGTACTAAGTAGATAAAACGAAGCCATCAGCGTAGCCGGTGGCAGTCATTTCAGTAACAGAAATCATTCTTGCTAGAGAAAGTATTTCCCCAGACGATCGTCCGGTGGAAATGAATAGGCATGGAATATTCGTAGACGGTTCTCATCACTCATAGTATCCTCACAAAACATTCAGCAGAAACAAACAAAGCGTATTTTATTGTGATACTACAAACTGGGTAGGTAATGAAAATAGGTCTGGTTGCATTATTTCATTAATATTTGTTCTCATACGGAAAACTTTTGTGCTGTTTAGAAATCGAATCGAGGACATTCGATATATTAATTAGGGTCACTACACATCGGATAAACATTCAGAAAGAACACAAGAATGACGAATTAAATTGGTTGTCAAGATAACAATAATATCGTTAGAATTTCAGATAGAAATTTTAACTTTTGTTTAATCTGTGCTTTATAGATTGAAGATAGTAAATCCTAGAGTTCATGGACACGTCGTTGTTGGCTTGAGATTGGCAATCAACGGAATATTCCTAACTGTCAACGAGTGCCGGCTGAGCTTCGATTTGGAAGCATTTGAGGTAATATCTGTTTTGGTTTCATGCCAAGTGGCGTATCACATGCAAACCATTCTTGTATTAAAGATGTGAGTACCGAAAAAAAAACAATGAATTATAATTTGATAATTACTGGTATATATTTGATAATTTCTACAGCACGTAAGTAAAAACAATTAATTTTATTGATCATCTGACTGCCTCTTTGGTCGTGTTGGTTGTGTAAGTGCGACTGCCGGTCAGGAGGTCCTGGGTTCGATTCCCGAGTCGGGCACTGGAATCTTTCTCATTTAGATTTTCTAGTAGTAGCTCGGAGTCTGAATTTATGCCCGGTGCATGGCAATAGGCTCACCACCTATTCCATAGTGGCACGTAAACGTATCTGGTGAAATGTGGGAGTGTTATACACTCCTCTGCCTACCTCTTCAGGGATAACAGGCGTGATTTTACGTTTTTTTTGTTACGTTAGTATAAAACTACTATTTAATCATAATTCGTCTATTCCAGCCGGAAATTACTGGAATGTTTGGTAATCAAGTGAGCAGTGACTTTGTTAGTCAATTCTTGAAGATCCTCGTACCAGAGATGTTGGAGTTCTTTGCGGTAAATTTTTCATGAGATTCTTATTTTTATTATTTGATTTATTATGTAATATTGGTTAATATCTCGATTGATACGCTTAAACTACAATCATAATAATTTCTTGAACGAAGACAACGAAGGTTTAAGAAGAGGTTAAACAAAATTGTATTTTCGACATCTGTATAGGAGATGCGTAGTTGAATACGTTTCCGACCAATTGTAGCTGTAGTGTACCTATGTCCAGAGGTCTTTTACGAGGTTCATGCCGTTATGAGAAATAGTTTAGCCGTCAGCATATGGTCGGTCTGTTCGTGCATGGTAGCAGCACACATAAATATTACTAAAATTAGCATCACAAAACATCACAAAAAAGATGTGACGTCACAAACGTCACAATAAATTGTTTTATGAATCTCCAAAATGCTGAAATAAAAGTATTTTTAAACAGAAACAGAAAAATACACCGTATAATATGAATTAATTAATAATAATATTAAATAATAAACATTTGTGACTAAGTAGTACTTATCTCAATACTTTTTTTAGGACGACATCACAGATATACTCAGTTCGACGGTATTCGAGATCGCCAACGAGATCCTCAGGGATTTGAATCTAGGCAGCCTGTTCCCTTAATACGACGGACACCGAACGCAACAGAGCTGCGAACGACAGAAACGAAATAAAATCCATCAAAATGTATAAGCTCTAAACTTTAAATACGTTTGCAAATTGTAATGAGTTTTTTTCATAACGCCCGACCAAGTTTCATTATGAAGCGAAGTCTTCAAAATGATAGAGGATGTTACTCAATGCAAAAATTTCGTTACATTTAGCCATAAAGCTGAAAATTACGCCGGTTTTATGAGCCATTTCGCGTCGTTAAATTTTGATTAAGTTACAGCACACGGCACTACGGCAGCCTTATCCCATCCATTTGCGGTATAAAATTATAGCCTTGAATTATGAAATACATCAGAGAATCGACAACGTTCTGTTTGGCTACCTTCAGGCCGTGGTAGTGGGGACTTTGAAATGGTCATCTCTACTACCTACCTGTCTCCAGTCATACCCGTTGCTACCTGAAAGTATTAGATTGGATTGCCTTTGTCTAAATCTTCTGAAGTCTATATCCCTGTTCATAGCGGAGCGTTTCAATAAAAGCGAATCTGCGTCGCCATAGAAATGTTTGCTTAGCTGGTGCCCTCGGTGTAGCCCGTAACGTAGATTTTGCAGCTTAATATATTAAGTTTACAGTCGTAACTATGTGTAAGCATTTCATATTTTATACATATTACACGGCTATAAAATTATTGCCTTGAATTATGAAATACATAATATAATTTAATATTATGTGTTATTATATTGTTTAATATCAATTTTTCTTTCTTGTTTCTTTAAACCTTAGTTTAAGGTCATCGCCCAGTGTACGGAATATACATCTGTTATGATTATAAAGATATAATTTCGTGTATTTGAAAGTGTATGCAACGGATTTCTACTCTAGTGTCATGGAACCTGAATTATAAATCTCTATATTATTATTACCTAGTTGGTGTAGTGGTAACAAGAGGTATGATAGGCAGAAGGTAGTGGTAACAAGAAGTGTCCTCTGGAACGATCAGATTATTACAGTTTTCTTTAACTAGAAATTCTCGGTAGAAGCACGAAGAGAAACGAGTACCAAATTTATTCTCTGTCTCTTTCTGTCGACAAGATGACTATTTGACTGGCTCGCCTACTCCATTTACATAACCTCTATGCATTTATGTTTTTCGCGATAGTCTCTGTTTTTAAAATGAAAAAAAATCCGCAATCTTCACATATTCTACTGTTGAAAATGGGGTTATATTTATGACGGAAAAGGAAACGATGTTGCGCTCCCCGAGGAGAGATGTATCTTTTACATCGCATCCGTGAAACTGATTTAGAAATATAGAACGCCGAGATATAACGGTAGTCGGGCGCCACGTTAATTGAAATACTCTTTGTGGTTCTGTAAATGGATAATTCTAGAATAATTTACCATATCGCGATAGACGATATATATATTCATATAGATGTAACGTGTAAGATTTATTTTTAGTCTGTAGAAATGTAATATACAAATATGTATATTATTATGATTATGAGGAAAATCTTCACATACTGTCTCCATTCAGACTATGGAATAGAGTGTGAGTCCATTGCTATAAACAGGGTATGAATCGAAATTAAAAGCCGCTACAAGAAATTTCTACTAGAAAATCTAAGTTTGATTTGTAAGTTAGGTAGGTATGTTTGTTCGACATATACATAACAAGTAAATTACAGGTACATTAAGCCTCGTCATCAAAGAACCCGTCTCTTCACGCTTACTCTCGGATAGAAGAAATGAAATTGACCAATACAAATTAAGATGTACAGTGCGCAAGAATAGTAATAACCAACGAATATTTACAAGTACAAAAATATAGATAACAAAACAAACTATACCTATACGTATCGTAAAAGCGCTTTGGCAATATGGATATATTTATGTCTATACATAATCTTATATACATAACCACACCGCATATTGAAAGCGCTTTAAGCCGGTTATTGTCAACTCGCAGGTGCGGATCCTGCGACCAACATAGCTAGGAATCGCAATAGTAGCGATATCTGGCTATGTTGGCCTCACTGCCTCAAAACGTATTGTGGTTTCAGATGGCGTTTATTATCTGGTAAAAACCAGTCACTAATATTGACATTTCGTTACAATGACAAAGAGAAGTGCCTTTGAATTATAAACTCGGGACACATTCATAGCAATACAAAAATGATGAGTTTCTGAAAATATATTTTAAAAGGAAGTAAATTTTCAATTTAAAAATGAGGTCTTTGTAAAGTTGGATTTTTTTTTAAAACTTCGGTCTAATTTTCTGGGAGACGGGCTAGGTTTAACGTAAATCGACCCTCTCACCCTGTCGTTTTAGCGGATGCCCCGCCCATAACTACCATTGAATTAAAGTTGATTCGCTGACAACAATAGTTGGTAAACAGAATGATTAATCGGAGCTCTTATTCTAACTTTATAACAGTGGCTTCATAGGGATCTATTTCAGCTGTCAGGAACAAGTTAACGCTTGGCTGATTAAAGCCAGAACGGTTCCACAGACAATTAGCAAATAATTTGGGTGATTGTAGATACATTTGCGCGTTTTCTTTTTTATTTAACTGCTGACTGTACTCACAACCGTATATCTCGGTAATGTGGGCGATCATAGATTATTTCGTGTATTCTTTTTATTTTTATGCTGACAGTACCGTAGTGTATACACACTACACACGACATGACTTATCTTGCGATATTTTATAGTTTTAATTATAAAAAATGATTTTTACCAAACAGTCAGATATTTATTTGATGAGTGTTAATACTTTATTTTATAGTGGTATTTATAACGTTAGTTAGAGTCCTTATATGCCTGCCACAATACATTATATGTACTTTGTCAATAATTATTAAGTAGCTACAGTAGTGTGTTTGCATTTTATAAACGTGAAATGACCGATACCTACTTATTATACGAGTATAATGGTAGTTTGCGTACATCTCACACCTATCCAAGATCCTGATACTTTTCTATTGAAGTGTTATACATATACTCGTAAACGAATGAGGTTACGTTTGTACGTTCAAACAACACAGGAGATTTGTTTGGCATAAAATGTGATAAGGAAAAATTGAAAAGGACATTTTTATGGATTTTATAAAATGTGATAGGCAATCAGAATAATTTCTATATTAACCTCTAAAAGAGTGAAATACCTATATATGAATTATTTAGATTCGTGATAAAAGACGATGGATAGTCATTGTGTCTGAGAGTGGTGGATAAGTAAGAGTAAGATAAGTAAGTAAGAGAGTGGTGGATGTAGAACAAACATATCAAGTCTGTGAGTATAGAGAAATATGTCACTCGGTGCTCTCTGCCGACTCCGTGAGTAACAAAGCGTGAATATAATTAATATAAGTCTCCTGGTAACGTGTAGTAAATTGTAGTATTATTTCGATATAAACAAACTTCGCTTTGCCACCTCGAGCTGGCGTAAAGCGGTTGAGGACAGATTTAAAAATAACAAACTGCCACACAGAGCAGTTCTGTTGCACGACCGGTGTTTGTTCATGAAAGTTCTTGTACAAAAACAGCCTTCCAACGCCGACGGGAGCTTTTGAAAAGTTGCGTTCGCCCTACGCGAAGCGAGTTTCGATTTGTTTTCCTTTTTATGAGTATTCATAAAGAGTCACGGTTTGTTTAGTTATACATCATGATGAGCGGTAAGAGAAGGGTTAAATTTCGTTATTATCCGTCTATTTACTGACCCAATGTTGGACGCGGGTATCCGTTAGGAATGAAAAGGGTTAATGCCTTAATGAACCCCGTTGACCGAAGTTTGGCAGGCTACGCGGCTTGGCATAGTTCGCACGCTTTAGAGATGACTGTCGCGATATTTGAACCTAGCTGGCTTCCTCGCAATATTTAAATCGTCGTTTTGCATGTAGCCCTAAAATCGTATTTAAGGTCGCAAAGCTAGTAAGTCGAATTTTGGAAGGCAGTGAATATAAAATGTATCCTTCACATATGTAAGTACATATCAATAACTCATAACATTATATTCCAAGGACGCATGTGTTACTGAAACGGTTTACTAAACTAACTTTACGCGAAACCCTTATCCACAACGGTTGAATGGCAAAAACCACAACAAAACCCGTTAAGTGATTTTCGGGATTGGACATACACGTAGAAAACCATAATTATGCGAACACGTCTAAATATATTGAATATACATATGTACTTACATATTATCAACGTCATAAATTTTGTTCACTACAATTGTTATAACATAATAATATCTCTGTATGTCCACATATCCATACGATATCAAACCTTGTAGGTAAAAAACATATTAAACAAGCAGCTGATAAACAGACATTGATAAATTTCTATATATAGGTACTTATATAAGTAGATCATTTCATATCCAGACATGGAATATATATCCGTAATTAAAGCGCAAAAGTTTGTTCTACTCGGCGTCCGAACCCATAGCCTGAGGCGGAGCAGTCAGGGTCATTGGCCGCTAAACCTACAAGCCAGTCACTTAAATATCCTTTACTTGTGTTCACAACTTAGCGCGTGGGTGGGGGCTGTGTGAACTCAGAAATATTTGAATTTGAGGAGCGCGAAGGATTTCAAGTATGTGCTGGATAACCACGACGTGGTCTAGTTTTTCTAATCTAATCGGAGAGGTTGTGTAATTAGCGGGGGCATTTGAAATTTTAATTGTTTTATTTCTGATCAGGTACATGTAGATTACCTGATTTGGGTACCCTTCAGGCTAGAAGCTTGGTAACCAGGGAGAAAAACCGGTAGTAATTTTTTCAAATCATAAAATAAATATTTTCCGTTTTAGATTTGATTTGAAGCTTACTGTACCTATATGCCAATATTACACCACTGCACTCTCGTCTGCAGATTCCCTCGCTTCGCGAGGAAATAAACATTCACGTTGACTTCGTAACATCAAAAAAAACGTAACATCACGCCTGTTATCCCCGAAGAGGTAGGCAGGGGAGTGTAGAACACTCCTACATTTCACCAGTTACGTTTACCGTCCCACTATGGAATGGGTGGTGAGCCTCTTGCCATGCACCGGGCACAATTAACTTCAATTATTTTATTTGTACGATTAAACAAAATATTACCGTTGTTCGTTCATAATGCTAATTAATACTAAAAGAAAGTGTATAAATACGATTACATAATATTAAAAGAAAGTGTATAAATACGATTTTAGATTATCTTTTAGATTATCGAAATGAATGTGTCTAAGTATGAGGGAAATGATAGAATCTTGTCCAAACATGATACATTACACAAGAATGTACAACAGTATATCAGCAATGTAAGAATCTGTGCTTTCCATTATTATATATCTTTTTATGCCTTCTCGAGACTGATTTGTGTCATTTCGATTTTTCGTTTATGAAATTTGTCATTGGGTGTGGATAAGATTCTGGATATGTACCCGGTGTATGATGATAGACTGACCACCTATTCCATAGTGGACGTAAACGCAACTGGTGAAACATGGGAGTGTATTACACTTCTCTGCCTTCCTCTTCGGGGGTTACATTTAATATATTAACGTTAAAATAGTACAGACAGGTATGAACCCGGTATGAATGGTACTGGTTGTGAACACAGCATTCGTCATACCTACCTCGTCTCTTTGTTTCGTCCCTTTGTGTCGCAGCGAACAAAGGCGAACTAATCGGATTATAATAGTAAGATTTCGACGCCAAAAGGTTTTTGTACGACGTTGCCATCTGAGGCTAATTTAATAATTCCGAGCGTTATTCTAAGATATTGTTACAGTTGACGTAAAATACCTATATATTACAATATATTGTTATCGACGTAAGATTATACTGATTACGTCCAATTAACGGAAGTGAAAAAACTAAATGTATGAAATTGAAATTTTTTCAATTGATTTTTTTATGTAACATTACATTACGCTTGTATTTATGAACAAGGGTAGGCAGAACAATCTAGTACACTCCCAGGTTTCACTGTTATGTTATAATTGTTAGTATACAAATATACCATAACAATACATACATATAATATACAAATTGTCATTTATTTGAAACTCCTGGCAGGTTAAATTTCTTCAAGTTCCTACTCGAATCTCTGATAAAGGTAAGTGGTGTTATATCCGGAAACATTTGAGTATATTTAGGCCAACCTTTAAACAATAATTATTTTTGTTGGTCATGTTTTAAGGTTGTAATTTGTAACAAGGTTTTTTGAAGTTTTAGAAGACATTTAAAAAGTTCCTCGTATAGTTAATATGTTTGTCTCAGTAGCTATTGTGAAAACTTACTGTTTCGCTCCAAATTTTATTTTGTATAAGCGCTTTTTTACCTCTTCATTTCGATTTGAATTACATATTAAATTTATACAAGAAATTGTAAAAAATACAATTTAGCATTTTAATTAGAATAAGGAAATAGCGATAGTTAAAGCGAGTATTTTAAGTAATTTAAAAAATACAGACGAGTGATTCAAATACTTTCAACTGGAATCGAAGCGGTCAGAACGGCACGCCCGATTTTACCACGCGCGTGCGAGGAATGAACCGCGTACTAGTTATGCGGATTGCAGATCGCACCACTTACTTTACTGCTCGTATGTGGCTGGGGCATTTAACCGTCCCTAGGCACGCCGAGTATACTACGTGTTAGCGCCGGGCTTAGTTGCCTTGATATCCTGTCATGGGATCGGAGAATGTATTCTGTTTCTGTCACCTACAAGCTACACCATAGGATTGGCAATTCTGACATCATAGGGAATTCTTGACATACCAACAGTAATTTTTATTCTCTGTGTGCGCGGTGCGCGCGTCCGTAAAAGGAACCTTTTCGCTTTGTCAAAAAATGTAACATCTACATAAATACTCGAATAATCCAAAGCATTCCGCCCTTTCCCGTTTTATATCCAAACGAAAAGGGAAATTCGGGACTCGATATGACAGAATTTACATAGTAAGGGGTACTTACCTCGTGAAGTTTTCATGAACCGCCTTCACTGCTTTTGATATATTTTTTTGTTTTACACTTTTATTTATTACATCTGAAAGATTTGTGGAAATAGCTCGTTATTTGACACCTGTGATGGATATTCGGGTAGCGCTTCTCAAACTTCCTCGAGTAATGTGTGAATCATAAAACCTAATAGAAATTGTAGCTGTTATATTTTTTAATCTTCGTACTATTCTTTCTGTGTACCAATACACTATACTATAGTATTTGCCTTCGTACCTATTATACATAACCAAATAGGTAGGTATAAGTCTCCTCTTAGAATGAGCTGAGTTATATTATATAGTATACAGTTAACAAACAGATGCATTTGATGCATGTATAAATTATTAGTACATTCAAAGTAGCTTCAGTCATCTAAGTGGTTTTAAATAAGTTCTTCGGTTCTTCAATTTGAAGCTGATGCATTTCAATGGTGTATTGTACCTCTGTCTACCACAAACGGACTCGCAGGTCGTGTAACGCGGGTGTATAAATAGATGTTAATGTAATCACAACCCCCTTAAATCCGTCTCTATCGGGCGCAATCAGACCTTGACAAATGCGTCCCACGGGCTACAGTTTGAATATCGCTGGCAAGAAACAAATTGAGGGAACGAGACATCGGTCTGGGACGCATTTTGTTGTTCTATTTATATGCTTACAAATTACCTGGATTTGTTACACTTGGTTTGACGGGCGTTGATTTTGAATGTGGATAATAAAAATGGAGTTTTTTATTTCATAATTACGTCACTGTAATTGTGATTACGTACTTGAAATTCTCATGGTCCAGATATTGTTGCTGTTTGTAAACGATTTGTGGGGTTAAGCACCGGCAGCATCATATTTAGTGATATCATGTTTTGGCATTGGTTGAGAGTTTTACATAAATGGTTTTTTTAAATTTATTGCGTGATGGAGACGTCAGAAGTCTCCGAGACCGGCGTGTATGTATGAAGAGTCGGGTCGGGCACTATAGAATTTTACTAATTTAGATTTTCTGGTAATAGCCCGAAGTTTATTT
>DWTO01004930.1:0-11113 GCA_018244755.1 Jemadia pseudognetus
GGATCTCCTGATAGGCAGTCACACTTGGAACTGACATGTTACTTATTATGTTAGAAAAGTTACTTTCATTTTAATCATATTTTCGTTTTCCTCAAATATTCGAATACCAACAGAATACTTCCTGAGAAGAGACACAATATGTGTCTCATGTTACCAGGCTATCTATGTATGTCCACTGCTGGACATACACCTTCGCTGAGGAGTTTTTATTGTACACACTGAACTGGGCATATGAGTTGGGACATGTGTTTTTAGGTTTTGAACCTTTATAATGGTATTTATACATATATATTTATTTTATATTTTCCTGGAAGAATTAATAGATGACTGTTTCTACGGTGATATTAAAGTAAAAGCATGTCAGGACAAGAGTAAGATTTCTTTTTTTATATGCAGGAAAGAAGAAAATAGTGTCTGAAATAGAATTTAAATATTTTTTTTTATGAAAACCTAGAATTGTGTCTGTTATTGTTTTTAAGTCTCTAAAACCAGTGTGTGTGTATGAAGAGAGTGATAAATGTGGAACAGGCATAATAGGTGTGCAAGAATAGATATTTGCTACTCTGTGCTCTTTGCCTACTCAGCAAGGGATCTGGTGTGATGATATATATGTATTGTTTTCAAATTACACCTTATTGGGGAACTCCCGTGAATGACGTTAAGTCAGACAAGACTGTTTGTACCGAGTAGCACACATTTTAAAACACTGTAAATGCATCTACTACACTTATTTGTTGTAATTAGAATACTTATTCTCTTATACAATGTGTATATTAACTTAAATAGATAATATTTAACAAAAAATCTTATATGGGTATATGGACAATCTAAAGCCATAAATGCAATAAAAAATCAATTTGACATGTCTTTCTGTATGTAGGGACCAACATTATGTATAAATAATATAATAATAAATTTATAATTAACTTTGTGTATATTCAATTCTTCAATTATGATCATAAGTTAGAATAACTTTTTAGTTAACTAAATAATAAAATTCAAGTATAATCAATTGGTGTTACATTTGTGTAACATCATATCGTACATGAAATTGTACTTCATAATGACATTCAACAGTAATGATACATTTTGGTATGAATCATGTTCATATTTTAGCATAATTTTTACATTATCTGATAATGTATAAAATCTACATTATAAATTATAGGTTTCTACTGGCACTGTTAGTAAAACTAACAAAAGACAAATGTAACTGTTTAATCATGGAAGTGTACTACACTTCTCTGCCTACTTTCCGGGGCTATAATTGTGATGTTATGTTATAACAAAAAATGTAATTTGTGCATACACTATCAAAATTATCACTGCTATATTGTCCCATTATTAAATTATCTCCTCAGAACTTTAGCAGTACATATACTAAAATTGAATTAATTCAGTGTTAGATTACTGCAGCTGTCATAACTTTTTAAACACTGTGTAGATGCCAGACATTATTACATAAAGTATTCATTGTAATTATTTTCAAAATGTTGTTATTATTCCTCTGGAGGACTAAATAAAAAACGATTGTACATTACAATTCTTTTACTAATTTCCAGCTCTATAAGTTTCAACTATAAAAACATTCTATTGTAGTTCAAGGACAAAGCTAGTAGTATTAAAATGATGAACTATGCCATTCTTGTAATGTCACTAGAATGGTGCTACATTTATAAAGAAAAGATTGTTTGACAATGTTTTTTTTTAATAGATGCAAGAACAGATGCACACTCCGCAACCCCGGCTCCCACTGAACCAGTGCAGACTGTGTACCCAAGATATGATGTCCCATTCAACAAAGATAACATTAAGGATTTCTTTACATTTCGAAAAGGTGTGCTGGAGACAGCGATACAAGAATGCATAACAGTACTACTATTCCCTGAAGATGGGGAGTATTTAGGCTCATGGCTGTTGACTGAGTATGTATTAAACAATTTGTGGACAAATCACTTCGTCTATTTTATTTTCATTAGTATCACAAGTTACAATTTACTGAACAACAGAGAATAACACTCTTTCAGGATTCATTTCCTGTTACATAATGAGACAAACAATAATGAACAGATTTTAACTTTTACCATATGGTTACTGCATTCTGGACATCTATATCATAGTGTAGATCATGCTCAACTGTATTCACTATAATACAACTTCCACCTAATTTGCTGCAATTTTAGTATGTTTTGTTTAGCACTAAGGAAACAAAATGCTGAATTATTAGAGTAGAACAAGGTATCACATATAAATTAATGTTGTTTAAGAAGTCCATTATGTGATATTCCTATAATGTGAATTGCCTTATAATTTCTATAGAATTCCTTTAATTTCCTAAAATGTGAATTGTCTATTTTCAGGATTACTCTATGGGATAATGAGAAGGAGAGGATCATCCTGTTAACATCCAGACTGGTTATGACTATTAAATATGATTTCATAGCTATGAAACAGCTAGACTTTAAGAAAACCTACTTAGATGACTTAGACACAGTAGTCATAGGAGAATTGGTCTATCCACCATCTTCTTTGGTACCGTAAGTATTTGAATTATCTTAATATAATTGTGGATAGCTGTATTAATGAACGAACTAATTATTAAAAAGTGTGCTTTGTGTGTGGTGCGAAATAAAATGTGTGATGAGATTTTAAATGATGAAATCACGATTTAATTTATATATTTTGGGAATAAAATTGTTACATAAAAATTGAAATACTGGCACATATAAGTTTTAAAATAAGTACTTGTCATGTTTTCAACTACTCACTAGTTATGTGTGTAACAATGTAATATTTATTGTTAATCTATAATACCAGAGTGGCCTAAAACTTTTTACATGTTACATATGTGCATAGTTTCAGGCCACTTTGGTATTGTGAAAATACAAATACACACTGGTGTGTGAAAATACAAATAGGCCAAAAGTTGCTAAAATGCAGTTAGGCCACTCTGGTTCTAGCAGCTTGATTCAATTGACAAAGGTCGTTGAACAGAACTGATGTATATTAAACTGTAATGTTTTCCTCAACCGTACAGTATTAATTTGATAAAAACAATTGATAAGAAATTGTTTGACGTCGCAGGCGTTTGAATGGTATCGCGACAGGGGTGACGACGGTAGTCAAAGACTGCGTAATAGACCGCCTGTGCCGGCGGCCCAATACTACGGAGGGGGACGCCAAACTGTTCGATCCCAAGTATTTTGAACCTAGGTACTTTGAGTTGCAGTAGATGCGGATATATGATGCGTTCGCTGTCGTTAATTTCGCTCGCTTCTTATCTCATTTTACATTGCATTATTTTGGTTTTTTTATCTACCTCACTATAAATTCGTAGTTAATTATAATACTATTAATCGATTTGGTTCTTTTTTCTTATCATTACTAATATAGATACAGGTTAAATATTGCCTTATATGAAAGTACAACGTTTGTGAACTGATATGATAACACTTATGTGGGATAGCTCTAGTCATTTTTAAGTCCTACTGATGGGCCCAGGTTTTTGCCGCAGGTGCGTGAACCTTCCAGCGTATTCCACCACGTTGCTCCAGTGCGGATTGACAGACAATATTTTGGTTTTTCAATAACAAATAATTCATCATCATCTGCCCAAGTGCACTGCTGGATATAATCCTCCCCTCAGGGGCAGGATAGGCAAGGGTCAAACGTTAGGCAGAGCATAGCTTCACATATCGTCTACGCTGCTGTCTGTTAGCGCCCAGTGCATGTAGTCGTACGCATGTAGGCCGCACTATACCGCGCGTTTAGTTGCCCCTTGCGACTTCCTGGTATCCCAATGTGGGTTTGTGGGACTTTTCTTTCTCCGCTGCTATACGGATAAATAGTTTATGACGCAAAAGGAAGTTTTCATTTGCAACATGCCATGTGCTTTCGATGATGCTTCTCGTAGTTTTGTTTGTCAGTAGTTTATATTTAAGTTACTTACAATAATCGCAAAGTAGATAGATTTTAACAAATTTATTTTAATTACACCAAATTATTTAACTAATACGAAAGCTCACTAATTGCATCAGTGTTAACACTTATTGTCTTAATAGTAACACTGACTAATATCATGAAAACTAATTAGTAAAAGTATCTAATTTAATTACTATATTCGCCGGCACACTTTCCTCCAGAATTTTTTTAAATTTTTACTCAGTAATGTTGTTAAGTTATTTAATTATAATTAATATAAATGGAAGTATCAAAAAGCGGTACATTCAAACAAGCAAGCGGCAAATCATAGAAACAATTTGTTTGAAAGAAATCAACTTTATTGACACCATTTCAAATTTTCAATTTGGTACAGTGAACATGGAGATGTATTTAATTTCGGATGTTTTTAACTTGAAGGGAGCGCAATTTACGTGGCGTGAGACTGATGTGGAACAAGGGTGAGCCCTTGCCTCTGAAGACCGCTTGGAACCCGTTCAGCCAGGATGTTCCCTTCATCACCTTCGCTTCTCATCCCATATATTGGCATAAAGGTATTTGAATATTTGTAAAACAACTTATTATATCAAAGACGTTAAAAAGTTTCAAACAAGTTGTAAACGTAATTCATGCCTGTAATCCCAGAAGAGGTAGGCAGAGGAGTGTAGTAGTACTACACTTGCACGTTTCACCAACTACATTTATCCTCCATTGTAGAATACAAGGTGAGTCTATTGCTATTGTAATAAGAAAAGTGTGTACTAAGAATTGAAAGTAAGATTCAGTTACAATATCTAAGTAATAAATCTAACTATCTATCTACATAGTATCTAACTAATAAAGTTTTGTTCTACTGTTATTATGCCTCAACAAAGACGGGTACTGCACTATGTATTTGTAGTTGTAAATGAATATGAAGATTAGTTCGTGAATCTCTTTAACGCATCTACACTATAAGATACAGTACAGACCATTCATGTCTAGCCCCACACTGGTCCACTTACTACCTTCTTTATTTCCTTGAGTCATCAGTTTACTCAGTTAAAATGCAACTAGTATTCCTTACAGCAAGGCACACATGCATTCTTAGATTTGTTCAATACATAACTCTAAAGTAGTAAACGACACTAGCAATATGTTTACTGCTTAATTTGCCGCGTTTCTTTTTCAAGATGGCGGCGTGGAAGAGCGAGCGATGTACGACATGGAAACGTTTGCTCAGAAGTTGCAAAGGGCCGTCGAGGGGATGCCTTCCTGTGCGTGCTGCATACACCACTCCCCGATAGTTATACAGAGCTATTTGGGCGTGACGTCACTGCTTCATAACAAGACCAGCATGGGCTTCTTCAAGGTCCGGGGGAAGTTTAGCTTCTAATGTGACTTAGCCACACATATACGTATATACTTTTATAGGCTGTTGATATATTGACGGGCGATAACCATTTCGCAGTTACAGCGGGCTATTTCCGGCCAGTATATCGATGGTATTAGAATTGGAAATAAAATGTATTCTTAAATAATTACTTATTATTCTAAATGGTTACAAAACTTGTTGTTGTCAGTCGTATATGCGATTCTGCTAATTCTGGCGTCATACGAATCCATTGCCACTGGTTAATTTAACAATTAGATAATCTTGGAAGAGATTTTGTGAGACACTTGAATTTTTATGTAATTGTAGAATGTGTGCGCCAAGCATTAAATATGAAACAAAATAAGCTAATGGCAATTTAGAAATATAATTTTAAGTAGGTACTAAGATAAACCGTCGATCAGCTACAAGAGAGTGGCTGAGATGGTACAGACCTCTTCAGATCGGAGCATCTCTGGGTCCAGAAGAAGAGGAAGGCTGAAGATGAGATGGGCAAATATCATAGCAAAAGATTGAGCAAAAAGCATAGCATAATATACGCCCAATGGTACGAAGTGGAGAGAAAAAACAAGGAAAACTGGGTTAATACTACATAGGAGAGAGAGAGAAGGTTAAGTACTTAATCTATAACACATTTCTGCATTATTAATATTGTAATTATTGTGGTATCAGACAATGATATCTGTCTAATTACATAAATATGAAATTGCTAGTGTTGTTAATCATTATTTATTAGCAGTTTGTGTGTAATGTACGCGTTTACGTATCCATCTTGCCACTGTGACTGTTGAATTGGTAGGCCTACACTTGCGTGCTATCCGATGAGCTTCTGTGTTTGTTGGCTAAATCTAATGAGTGTAGATCCATTCTTGTAATACTTGCTGGAAACTCATTTTACTTACCCATGACATTTAGTTACAATTTTGAACATAGATATGTAGTAATTTTTGTTTTGCGATTATTGGCACTGTACAAAAAATATACACAATCTGACCTTTTGTTAATGCCTACATTATTAGTAGATGCTGTTATTATCAACGTATGAAATTATTGTTTACATGTTTGAAACTTACTCTGTCTATGCTTTTGTAGATTATAAACGGTACATAGAATATAAATAAAATAGAGATGTTTATATGGATTTGACTTTTCTCTCTCTCCGTACTGCTTCTTTAATGTGGGAGGGGGTTAGATGAGAGCAATAATTTATGTTAGCAATATTTTAAGCTTAATTACGAGTATGTCTGTATGTTGTCGTGCATTATAATGATATAAAAACTTTGAACTTATTTTATTTAAATTGCTACATAAAGATATTCTAGAAGGTTTGCTTAAAATTAATCTTTGTTTTTAATAACTAAATTCATTATTGCTGTTGACGATTGTATAAAATTTTAAGCCTGTTAAGGGTCGAATAAATTACCTAGATCCTTTAAAGGGTTGTCTAGGCGACACTTAAAATTTCTGTTATATAGTGTGCTGGTGACATAATAAAATTTGAATTTTGAAATGACCCAAGTGCATGTTGTGTTACATTTTATTGTGATATTTCTAGAGATTTAGATTAAAACATATTATTAAATCATGTCATTGTTTATAATTCATTTGTTAAAGTGATATTCTAGTATTTGAAAATTTATTGTTGTTATAAGTATTGTAGCATACATAAAATTAATGTTAATATCCATGTATGTAATATTTATTAACATGTTATACCATATAATATATATATTGTGGGTTCATGCGAATATGTCAATATTAAAATCTGAGGGTCAGGGAGGTGGGTTCATATTTAGCAAGAGTATATTCGCTTTACATGACAAATTATATCTTATAGATTTATCTCCGGTGGGATAAACAGAACCGAATGTGCCGTTGGAGAAACTCTTGTGTCGACAAGAGGATAGATTTGAGTTATGTGTGCTTTTCAGGCTGCTATCAAATTGAAGGTTAGAACAGTAATCTGTATTCAATTGCCAGTATTGATAAATATTAATTCGCACAGTAATTAAATGACGATGATCGTAAAAGTGCGGCCAGTTACAAAATGAGATTTACATAAAGAAAACTGTATATATGTATGTATCTTCCCCCATTAAATGTGTACTGCTATACAGAACGTCGCTAGTGTATTCTCGTATAATTGGGTGTAACAGCTGTACTAATATTTTCAATGTTTTATCATTTAATTTGATTGCACACTGACTGCCTAAGACATTAGTATAATTCAAAGTTTATCATTGATATACTAAATTTATATTATACAAAAGAAGTTAATACGAATAATGTTAACATTGTTGTAAGTATTATCGTAGCTTTTGCATTGTCATTGGTCACTAATATAAGAAATAATTCATTGAATTATTTAAAGTAATGTTATGAGATGGCTTCCATTTTAGGGATTATAATGAAAATAATAATAATTGTGCTTTCTATTATTTAATAAATTGGTGGTGTTTTTCGTGGTTGCAACACTTTTTTCCATCTGTCAAAGAGTAAATGTCCGATTCAGTCATCAATAGCTATTTGTCTAATAAATTTCAAAATGATTTCTCAAAGTTTTTAAAATGAAACGAATAAGATCGAGACCTGCGCCCGTTTTATTAGGATTCACTTAATTATTACATGTCTATATAGTTTAAAAATTAAAAAATGTCTGTTCGTTTAGAGATCAATATTTGAAATACATTTTTTAAATTAAGATTTATGAAAAAGCATTTCTTCATAGCTAACGGTTAATTTACGGGGCCTAGTATTTTTATAAGTATTGAAATCGACAATGCGTCGTGTAGTAATAATGAAGTATTTTAATGTTATTATGTTATGAATACATATTATTGCTTTAAGTAATTGCGTATCCTTCTATTACAGTCTACAAGAATTTAAACTTTTCATAATCCTGTAAATTAGAACATTTCAATTAAATTACATTTCTGGATCTTAATATGGTGTTTTATTTGACAAAAAAATCTATTTATTTTAATTCTATAAATTATATTTTTAAAATGTGCTATTTAAATATTCAGTAATTGAATTCAGCATCGTCCCAGCCGCTGGGTAACGCACAGTTATCCCAAAAGGATTCTTCTAAATTCAATTTTGGATCGAACTCCGCGGAGGCCGCTTGTCTTACGTATTTGATGCTATCAATCCAAGACAGCTCGTTTTCAAAACGTTGTTGGTGTAATTTAAGGTGATTCATCGGTTTTGAAATTGAAATTCCCTGAATCGAATTGGCGAACTCGTTTCGTTGTTCCCCTGAAGCGGTGAAAGAAACCTCGTTGTTTACTAAGTCGACGCCGGTATGATTGTAATGTGGTGTTGCGTAATTGTGTTATTCAAAGCTATCAATGGAGATGTAGTAAGTTCTGAATTACCTTGCTTTTTGTTCGTCGTCCTTCGTCGTCGCTTTTTATTATTAACTTTTGGAGAATTTAGAACATTGTTATTCTTTTTCGATACACGCTTTCTCTTTTTTTCAGCTGTTGGTTTTGGTTCTGCTGACGCTTTTATTTTTACTTCTGTAACTGTATTATTTTCATTAACAATTTGATTATCTTTTTTTTTTCTTTCTCCCAAATGATTTTTCTTATCATTGACAATTTGGGGCGATTTCAACGGTGGTGTGAATTTGTGATGGGTGTTCTTGAGTATTGTTGTTGGTTTCGATTTTGTACTTTTCACTTGTTCTCTATTCGATTCAATTGTATTAGTTTTTACTTTTGTAATTTCCGTGTTATAATTAAGAGCGTCTTTAGTTAATTCAGTAATTTTGGTATTTGCAATATTTTCTGCTACTAAAACATTGTCAAATAGCGTATCATACAAACTTCCAACATCATCATAAGATTGTACAGTTGTTTTATTTATTTCGTTACTCTGGTCTTTTATTTCGGAAATACAGTTTTGTGGCTTAATATCACCACAAGTGTTTGTTAAATCCATTGGTTTTTCTATGACATTATTATCTACAACTAACTCCCTCAAGCCAGTATCTACTATCTCTTTTTTAACTGACGACGGTACAACAGACATAGTGATTTCTTCTATATCGGAAATAGTGGTATTTGGAGTAGCTGTTAAATTGTTCGCTGTCTCTTCAATAATCATTTTCATACACTTTGTAAGCTTTTCAATCACCTATTTAAAGACAAGTAGTTTATTAACAAGTACATATTAGTTCTCTGAAATATATCTACAATTAACGGTACATAAATGTAAACTTCGCGATACAGGCTACATTTTAATACTATAATTTGAAAAAACTAGTTTTATGAATTAAAACTAAAAATATGTATTCCCATTCTCGTATATCGTATAGGTATACTTTTAAAAATCATGTATACTTTTTAAAATACACTGAAGAAATATACGCGAAATTCTATACGTATACACGAATAGACAAAACATACTTTGCGTTTGCTTGGTTTCGAAAAAGGTAGATACCTACATTTATAAAAATCATACTAAAAATAAATATTCGCTCACCTGAAGCACATGGACGTCTGAATTACATTTTATTTTATAATGCAGTATTTCATGAAGATATTGTTCGGCGTCTGTTGCAGAAATTGTTTTATTATTGTAAATGTAATTGTCAACACGTATGCTTATTTCCATGAGTCTCTTTTTTATGAGTTTATGCTAAAATTAGACGAAACGAAACCAGATGGAATTAATATAGGTTCACCCATTTTATTTCAATCGTTGTAGTATTTTAATATCAGATCAGTGCTATCATGTTTCGCTTTTACATGCTGCGATTTGATCCAAACATAACCGGTTGTATAAAATAACTACGAATACTGGGAGTACTCCACTCTTCTGCCTACCGCATCAAGAAATACTGGCGTAATGTTCATCTGAACCAAAGTTTACCAGATCTCGTGGTTACGGTAATTTGACGGCTGATATACTACATATATTTATAAATTTCTCAATAGTATATTATATTATATCGATAATTAAGGATAATTAAATAATTTAGTAGGTAAATAAATACCTGTATACAACATATTTGTTTAGTACAGAGAGTCATTTAACTAAAAATAGATTTGATGTGATGATGAACATATTGGATAGACGAGAAATAAAAGGGATCAACGAATTTATTTGAAATTCGAATTCGAGAAGCTAGATTAAAGCTTCTGTTACTTGTTAGCAATGAAATAAAATTGATCAACACTAATCGGATTAATATTTAGTTTATATTTAGTTTTATTTCTTTTGGTTTATTTAAGCATAATGACAGAGGAATTTCAAGATTACTATTATAAATAATCTTGTATACTAAGGAACAAGGTGCTACGAGGTGGAAACCCGAAGCGTATTAAAGTTCTCAAATGTCGTTAATAATATAGAAACAAAAAATTAAATACCTGTTTCATAATAGCTGCTTGATATTTGTTTTGTTTTCGAAAGGGCATTACGAAAAATCAAAATATTATTTTTTCAATAATTACTAAATTAGTAGTGCTTGAGACTGTTCTATATTATTTGCAAATGGAACTTAAAATAAGGCGGTAATTTTTTTTTTAATTTTGTGTAGGCAGATACATCCAATTAAATACTTATTTTATATACTTTTGTTAATAATATAAAAACGTTAATAATATAGAAACAAAGAAATTAAATACCTGTTTCATATTAGCTGCTTGATATTTGTTTTGTTTTCGATAGGGCATTACGAAAATTCAAAATATTATTTTATCAATAATTACTAAATATGACTGCCTCGTTGGTCGTGTTGGTTGTAAGTGCGACTGACGATCAGGAGGTCCCGGGTTCGATTCCCGGGTCGAA
>DWTO01004931.1:0-11112 GCA_018244755.1 Jemadia pseudognetus
TTGGAATACGAAACTATCCGATATTCTAGATAAATTTTACTGTAATCTACTTAATCTAATACCGAACTGAAATTCGGGCACTATAAAATTTTTCTAATTTTGATTTTGTAGTAGTGGCTCAGAGTGTGGATATGTGCTTGGTACATGGCAAGGGATTACCTCCTTTTCCATAGTGGAACGTAAACGTAACTGGTGATGCGTGGGAGTATACTACACTCCACTGCCTACCTCTTCGGATATACCAGGTGTGAAGTTACGTTTACGTTTTATTTACATAAATGTAACACTACATATATTAGGTATGTTAACAGATGGTTTACGGCATGTTATAAGCTTTAGAAACCAACTCTAAGTATAAAAAACATACACAACTCTGAGTATATTTTTGCATGATAAAGCTAAGTGACATAAACTGTGAACGACATAAACTTTCGATGTTCCTTAAGCTGGAGGTAAATATACCGATCGCTCCTCTCGATTCTTCCCGAATGTTCGACAAAGAGAGCAATAAACTCCACTCAATCCAATATGGAGGAACTGGAAATAAAACTCGGATAAAAGTCGAAAATCACATTGGAGCTGTTCGGAGAAAAGCCAGCCTCTGGGGATTAAGATGGGGCTACAGCTGAATTAAAGTAATTTTGTAACACTCAATTGAATTTCAACTCTCTATTTCAAAATATACAGTAGAGTTTCGCTGAGCAGAAAAATTAACGGTACACTCATTAGAAAAGGATAACCTATTAAATGACTGCGTCAAACAAGGATACAAGAGCGTAAGAAATATGTCATTGGGAACCAGCTATGATGAATTGATTTTAAAATTGTTTTATAAACCAGTGTTAAATACATACATATATATCGTTTGTAACAGTTTAAAACAAATGGACTGGTGAAACTGGGCATACAACACTCCTCTAATTACTTTTTCGGGGATTATAGGCGTGATGTTACTTTTTAAAATAAATGGAAGGCAACAAAATCAATATAGAATACAAATTAATTAGTAAGCAAAGTTAAAATTCCCGTACTTAGTTATACAATATTTACTTGCCAATGTAATTTGCAAGTTTCAAGTTAAGAAACTTTCGTATGCTCCAACTACTCATATCAATCTAATTGAAGACAAAGGTCTAAGAATTACAAGTATTAGTCCTAAGCAATATTTTACCCAAAGACTGACTTCGGGGTATAATATGCTATGTTAGTTGTCTACTTTTGACAAGACAAACTAATGCTCAAGTCATGTTCTATGTTAATATGGCTAGATAACTAATAAAAGAAATGACGTTGTGTAATGTAAAATGACAATAACGAAAATACACACGAACACGTAACTTGATATTAAACAACCAATTTATAAAAGTCAAAAGTGCATGTTATCAGATATTTCAATAGTAACTTCAGTGCCAATGTCGACAGGAAAAATTAAAAGTGTAGTAGCGATCCACATTGATGCACGGACTTTACCGAGGACGTTCGACGTAATATATCTTCAGCGCAAAATGAACAAAATTCTTTGCTGTATGACTTTTTTATTATAACACTAGGATTCTTCCCAATAATTTTATTTTTATAGCCTACGTCGTACACCATTTTCGTTATTGTTCTATTTGGTTATTTATAAACTATACTTTATAACATCATTTTGGTAGTCGTGTGCTTATCGGTAAGTAAATATGGTCGTTTAAAACGTAACGCCTATTATTACCGAAGAGGTAGGCAGAGGAGTGTAGAATACTCCCACGTTTCACCAGTTACTTTTACGTCCCACTACAGAATAGGCGGTGAACCTATTGCCATGCACCGGGCACAAATCCAATAGCAAATGAAATTTAAACTTAAAACGCACATTTTTACGACGTGCATGCTAGGGTATAACCCGGTGTCCTGGAGTGAGAGGTCGAATTTCAAACCACTGCTATTTAATAAATATATTCAATACATCAAACGTCGTAAGCAAATATCAACGAAAGGAAGCGTGTACGAGTATTGTGAACTGAAAGCGTTCAACCAATGTAGTCACCCTGTCATGATCCTAACTCATATTTGTTACACATTTCACAATCTATTTTAAACCTTCTTGCCGTCAAAATAACATTGTTTATTGTAAAAAGTGTCATCTTTGGTGCTACGGCACTTACTTCTATAATGAAATGCTATAAAAAAAAAATGAAGTATAACTATTTAAATAATCTACATGGATTTTGAGCCTTATTTTATCTTTCTTAATAGGACCCATATATACGGAGACCAAACTTCATTAAAAATATTAAAGTTAAAGTAGATAGAATATACTTCAGTATATTATAACGCTTGTGATATTGACATACATTTAGTAAATTCCTTGGTCGTAGATACGTGCTATTGAAATGTTATAATGGATGTATAAACAGACTCGCTAAAAATAGGAAAGCATAATGAAATGTATGCTAGTGAAATCAGAGAAGAAATCAATAGCGTGGGTAAATAGAAATAAGATCCAAACATTCAAACACCATCAGTCACAAAGCTAAATTTCAGTAGACATGTAAAAAATACAAAGTAAACAAACAGTAACGTAAAACTTTAACCGAAACTTCGGACAACGCCCGTTTAATTACTCCTACTGTTTGCTACAAATAGATCAATAGCATGAACTCTAAGTAAAAATACATTCTTGGAAATGTTAAACGCGCTGAAATTGATTCTTTAAAATAAGAAGGATAAGATCCAAATTCACTTGGGGATACACATGATGAAGTCCAAACTATAGCGTGTACATGAACTGGTATAGCAATTAAAGCTTAAACAGTGTAATACAAATCAGTATTTATTCGTGCGTGCATGAGAACAATCACATGCTTGTTTGCGTCTACTGGAAAATATTGTAAGAGAACAATTAGATACTGGAATAATGTTTCGTTTAGTGTAAGTGTATTGTAACTATAAAAGGACTATACTTGTTAATTTTATCGTAAAACACTATAAATGTACCTTGTTTTCAGTTCACTTAATGTAATGTAACTTCCCCTAGCCCATATAATATCAAGGAAGTATTTTTAGACAGTTTTGAGATAAATACACTTCCGCCCACAGTTTACTTTTCATTCCGCTTGTCAGTAACGTCGTTAGTAGCGCGAACACAATAGTAACTCGTAACAGGTTAGGTGACAAGAGTTTATAGATGGAATCGTTATGTGTCATTATCTAAAAGGTAGGTAGCCATTGATTTGATGGGTGAATAAATGTAGGAATATAATATACGTATGTATGTTCATTTTCAAACAGAAATGTGTACTCTGCAGTAAAATAATTAACACGGAAACTATAAGGACCCTAAGCTTGTTTATTACGAGTCAATATTGAATTGGAATTTAATTTGTACCCTTAAGTTGTACGCGATATATTGCTTCTCATTTTGGATGTGAAACAATACCTCGAATTCTTATAATCAATATGTCTCTCTCAACATATGCATTGGTATGTTTACCTTAACAATTATAATTTATAAAAGTGTTCGTCTTTTAAATCAATTCCATTCGAATATACTTATATCACTCCTGTATTTTCCCGAAGGGGTAAGCAGTGGAGTGTTGTCCTCCCACTATTCATCATATACGTAGGTACATATACATATAAGTAAATGATCTTGTAATTACTAGGACGCATTTCAATTAAATTTATAAGTTTCAATTTATAACATATTTTATATTAACGCCTTAATGAATATAATAGGTGAGATTCTTAGAATGTAGTATTCAACTTTCAAACCACATAGCCTAAAAGGAAATCCAGGTAGGGATTTAGACAAACATTAGATCCATATTTAGATTAATGTCATCTACAACAGTCATACCAAAATCACATAATCCAATGTAAGCTTTTGTTGCCACTAAACCGTTGTATCGGAAAACTATCCTGTAAACGCAAAGCCAGTAGCCCGTTACGATTTATAGGGATGTTCAGGACACTATAAATTAGGTAGTCTAGAAATTTTGTGCTTGGGATGTAAAAGGAGAGACTAATTATATAGGGGTATTTTCAATTATAAGCATTTTACATTTGTGACTTACAAAATATTTGCTGTCCCTCTCAGCAATACTAGTAGATTTATAAGCAAGATAAGGTTTAATAAATAACATTCCAGGTTGAAGAGATGAGATGTTTGAAGGATAATAATCATGGGTAGGTGTAGTACCAAGTGTACAGTAGATTAGTACCACGATCATTAGATCGTAACCTTTATTATTAACTATTATTATTATTAACTAGGTTTTAGCGTTTTATATTACGAGAGAAACACGAAGAATATTACACACAAATTTACACACATATACAAACCGTGTATAAAAAGTGTTTAACCTTAGTATCAAGCAAGAAAATGTTTGTCGTACTTTTTGTTCAAGTACCTTCTCAAATCGCAAAATCTAAGCCCGAGTATTCCGGCTGTTAAACATCTGTTCCGGTCAAACTATTCGGCAAGCGTGGAGCCATTAGACCGCTACAATTTATGGCACCACACGACACTATGCTCAGATACTGTTGCTAACACCGTAAACATTGTAGAGAATCATTAATTTAAAAAAAAAATAATTTGAAATACACTTTTAGTATTGGTATCAGTCCAACTCATAAATTCAAAGAACTGTAATAAGAGTACGATAAATGGTACATAAAAATGACAATATATAATTAAAATATTTCCGTGGCATTCTTTTTAATATAAGAGAATCAGAAAATAACATCCAATGATCGCTGTATTGCCCCTCTCCCCTTCACTAAGAAACTTGTACATACTCGTATGAAACTATAAGACAGAATATAGAGAGATAAAGTTAAATTGAAAACATTTGCAGACAAAATGTAAACGCTTCGTTATGACACGAGTATGTTTGTTTCAAGCAGAACAAAACAATACAACCGTTTATACTAAGTTGAAGAAAATTAGGGTCGTTATCACCCCCGAACCAAAGTGATCTACTGTTGATATAAAAGCCATTGACCAAAATTAAGGGCACTGTATTATATTTAGTAGTTCCTTACAAGCTGAGGACATGGCGTGATAGCGCTCATTAAGCAAGACTTAAAATCCAGTAGAAGGTTCAAACAAGATGATTATTAAGCCCCTTCATGCTCGTCCCTTTAAGGACTGACCGTTCCCTCGGAAGCTAGAGAGTCCACCAGGAACAAAAGTCAGTGGATGACGACCGTAGGCACCAGCACCACCTAGGCGGGGTGTCGTCACCCGGGGCAGTTCACCCCCTGAGACTGCCCGGGTAAAGAGGGAATCCTCGAGCCCGGAATTTCTCTTCCCCATGCTGCGTAGTTCACTTCGATGTATGACACACCAAGAAAAAGAGAAATATGATTATGCGTCATACCGAGCTGATATTCGTAAGAAAATCAAAATAACTACAGTTAATATATATGTACATAAGCAGGTTGAAAAATAATATACATTCATATGTACCATACTGTTTGTCAATAGATTGTCGTGATTCGTAATAATGTCGATGCAATACACATAACTCAGCAGAACGTGTCGTTTTTTACATTAATATTCAGGGGAAAATTGTTCTAATGGTACATTAGTATAATGGTAGATTTTCCGATCCCCAAAATCACAATTTGTAAGGCCGAATATTACGGCCGTTAAACATCTGTTCCGGTGAAACTATTCGGAGAGTTCGAAGCCGTTACACCGCTAGGATAAAATTTATTACACCACACAACACTATGCCGGGATTCGTAGTAAACACCGAATGATTGTACTTTCTTTATTACTATGCAATTGAATCTGTGACTATACTATCGCTGGTTGATTTTAATGTTGTATTTTATTTTTAATCTGTAATCGATATTCAAAATCTGATATAAAATGGATGTTAATCGAATATTTTTACTATTTCAATTGCTCGTACTTGCATTATAAATATATATTAACTGGATGTATATAAAACAGGGATATAATCAAAAGTGAATATGGTATGCATTTTGTTTTTTAAAACATCAACTGATTTAAACCAACAAAACCAAGAACACTAATTGTTATATGAATAACAGATGTAACCGCGAAAGCGATTAGGAGTAATTGTTTCAACACTCATTACTTACTTTACAAGACCGAAACATTGGGTCTTTTAATGTTATAGTTTCATTACAACTTGTGAAATTGTTTTCTAGTGCCCTTCATATTGCCATTATTCATAGTGCCATTCATATGCCCTTACTACGAAGCCCCTTTTTCTAAGTAACACGGACATACATAATAATATATAAATCCATATTCATGCAAATACATGCAAACGGATAAACACATCGATCTACAATCATCGTGAATGATACTTTACTACTACAACAACTTTCTCCATTGAGATGTCTGTTCGATGTAAAAAATCACAAAAGTTACACAAACATTCATAAATTCTGTCTTCATGGGCTAAAATAGAATTTTATATCCAATTATTCCGCCATAGTTCTCCGTTATCTTTCAAACGCCATTAATGTCACACGCTAAAATTCTTCCAACCAAGAAAGTTAGGGGGCGAGCGATAATGCCGGACTCACCCTCATAAAACGAGAGATACGAGTCAGTAATTCATTTTATGAACCATAAAATACTCGAAGATACAACAATACAGCGATAAAATTTAAATTTGGCTGTATACTTGAATATGAGATATTTCCTCTTGCAATAGATCCTTGTTCGCCAAAATCTCAAAGTTGAATTATGCTTATCAGAACGCTTCAACTGTTTCATATTTAAGAATTTTTTTAAATTTTTGATATCAGTGAGAGAATAGTCTTCTTTCTGTCTAAGGTGCAATCGTTAGGACGATTGTGATAAGATATTTGTACGGTTAAAATAGAAACTATCAATAATTTTACCCTTAAACTCTTTGTGTGTAAATTATTGTTATATACGCGATTAAATTATATACCCGATTAGCTGACATAATCTAAACTGCCTAGCTGAAATGGTATCTCTGTTGACAACGAAATCTCGTACAAATAGTTCAAGGAGTATACGAAAATACTTAACTCATAACAAATTAAACTCAGAACAAATGTGATATAAGATTATGCAGTCATCCAAAAATTTACAAGTCTTGACACGAGATGACTTAAAAATCTTTAAAACCAGAAAACTTTTGTTTAACAATATACTAAAATCATACCTTTATCAATATAACAAGGTGTATTTAAATATTAACTGCAGATTGCAGAGTCGTATCGAGGAAAACAGAAATGCGCTTGCAAACAAACCACGAACGGAATACCATTGTGTCTAAAGCCTGCTCTGCTCTGCAAGAGCAATTAGGTCTATTTACAGTCTTCATCGTAGCTGAGCGAACAGTTCCAAGCTCTCAATTTATATTCACTGCATTACTAATGTTAAATGCAAGGAACACGTGATATTACAACGTCAGTATCTCATTAAAAAATATTTATCTAAACGACTTTATTTTAATGTAATCAATAACTTGAAGATTTACTTATTTATGGAATGCCTTTCCTTCCTTCTGGTTACTAACTATACAATATTTATCTCGAAATTGACACATTATTTTAAATTTCACCATTTTTTATTCCACGGTGGGACGTAATTGTAATTGGTGAAACATGGGAGTGTACTACACTCCTCTGCCCACCGTTTCGGGTCTTACATCGGGAACGAATAGTAATAGTACATAGTTGGTAGGTAAGTATCTCCAAGGATACAAATGTTTGGTAATGCGTTCTCTCTGGCTACTGCAAGGATCCTGGTAAAGCAATATAATAATAAACCTGAAATAATAAAAAGTGAGCCAATTGCCATACATTGGGCACAAATCCATACTCCGAGGCCCTACTAAAAAGTTAATTATAAAATCTAGTTACAAAAATTCAATTGTACCTAATGTGGAATTTGAAGCCGGGACCACTCGATCGGTAGTCGCGTTCGCAATCTCTGGACAAACGAGACGACAAAGTCATTTTAAATACACCTTATACGCTTCACTTTACAGCATCTTCCAAAACACCAAGTAAAATGTAACTACAATGACATGTCATAACTAACTTTCCTCCCTGTAATTGTTTGGGCGGTCATTTTAATAGCTGACGATGCATTTCTTGGATCAAATAAAGACACCATTAATATTAAAGCATTTTAAAATGATTACAGTGTCACGGATGAAAGTTCATTGCACTTAATTGAAATGACGTAGTAGATACAGCGGTGTTATATTAATTTAAGGAAGAGTTAGATATCTTTTTTCAACGAAAATGTCTGGAAAATACCGAACCACTTATAAACTGAACTACAAAAATAAATCAAAAGGACTGAAATTCATGAAATACGCCACAGGTTATGGCAGATCGTTTCTAACGCACAACCCGGCGGCAACAACCTGACTATGACAGGTAAAATGGACGATGTTAAGAGCAAACCGAATATTAACATTTTGATATAGTTTTGCTTGGAACTATACATGTATGTTTGAAGACTTTTGAATTATTATTTCACTTTGTCTACTAATTTCCCATGCGAAATCTCCTATAACTGTTCCATTACTAGTTTGTTCTATAAAAAAATATGGCCGGGACGGATTCCTTACCGCTGTCTCGCAAATGGAAAAGTGCGGTAGCTCAAATGTTATGCCACATAAAGCTTACACAAATTACAATGCTTTCCTTTAGAAATTTACAAATGCCTAAAGTACATTTCTAGAACTGAATGAATTGCTAAGTCTAATTATATGGACAATGGCATCGTTATTAAGTTTATACGAAGTATAGTTATATATTACAAGACAGATAGCCAGTCGTTAAATGACATACAAAATTAACGGATTCTCAATAGGTACGTGAATTTCGTACAGGTTCAGTTGATTAATAGAACAAACACTAAAAGAAAGTGACAAGCTTAAGTTGGACTCGAACAGACTCGTGTGATATATTTTGAGTTACAGTCCCGAGCTGAGTAACAGAGTATAGATCTTAATAGAGGAACAAAAGTAAAACATCCTGTAGAATATAGTGCAGCTTACGAAAAACGGTGCGAGGAATACTAGAACATAGCACACGACAAGCGGATAGTGCGTGCGGCGAACCGAGTGGACACATCGCAAAGCAACTGAATTTTCCGAACAAACTGCGAGCATTTATCTCAAACACCTAGCTAGCTACGATTCTTGGTTGCTAACCCAAGCTACAGTCTTGCTTTAGTGAAATAAATTGCTTTACTGAATGTAAATTCGAATTTCATTCATAATAAAAAATGCAACATCAAAATAGAACAAAGATAAATTGGCAGTAGATCATTAAATTGAAGAAAGGGCATACAAAAGTTTAACGAAAAGGATAATTTGAGATGTGTAGTTACATAAATCAGGGAAAGGTAACCGATCGTATTATACATATACCCTTGCAATGGTCTATTTAGATTTCATTGTTATTATAGGCAGGCTCACTTGGTTTAGAATGAAAAGTTCCAACCTACTGTTTAGTGCCATCTCCATCTACGACCAATCTTAAAAGTAAATACGCTATAGCAGACTTGGAGTGTGGATGCAGTTGCCTACGGAACACAGAAACTACCCAAGATCAGATCGACTTTTTCCTTTATTCCCCTATTATCGTTACTATCAATGAAGAACCTCACAAACCCTAATTGAAGAGCAGATCGCACTTACGATTGCTTAATTTTACAAAGTATGGTTTCTGATAAAACTACATATTTTACAATTGCTTAGATATACGAATAAACACGTCGATAGCTTGTCAAGACGGTAAAATTTAAACATACAAAATCAATGTTGAATCTCGAAATATATTGTCTCTACCGGAACACGTACAACATCTAACAACTGATCCAATCATGCATATTAGTGATGCTTGACAATGGAAACGAACCTTAGCAAAACTAGTAGTTACCGATGTTACACGCAATTTCCAACTGTGTAACAATGGTCTTGGGAATGAAATTCGCGTAAAACTACGCATTTGCGTGGTGTGAAAGATGTCACTTGTTTCCCATTTCAGTCACAGATTGTTTTAGGTTGGTCACGCGATTGTAGGCTTTATTATCGTGTCGCAAAGTACAATAATAGAGTGGAGTGTACAACAATTAATATAATTAATTCGCATTAATAACACGCCAGCTGTACAATCTCGGATATAGAGCAAAGTGTAATTATTTTGTTACATAATTAAAAATACAGATTGGTAATTAAAATCCAGACGTCACATATATTGTCAGCTTTTATCAACAGGTACAGTAAATGAAATTTAACATAAATTGAAAGTAGAAGTAATATACAAGTAGAATTCAGTCTTTCACTCTGGTATAGCAGACTATGGCCTTAACGCTTCTTATATAAAAGTAAATCAATATAATGTTTCATGATAATGATGAATATAATTACCATAATATATAGTATATATTATGGTAATTATATAATACATAGGTATATATATTATAGGTAATAATATGCATATAATACATAGGTATATATTATTTTCCTGTGTATTATATTTATGCCCATTCTCTGTAGTCACGCGCGTTTAAAAAGAGAGCGGTGAATTTTCTTAGTTACCTATATATATTGTTAGTTATAGGTATAGTATAGTTTCTTAGTTATATATAATATAATTATGTATATCTAAAAATGGATATTAACAAAAAAATTTAACGCATACCCAATGTTTAACCATAAACTCAATAACACTTTAATCCAACCCAACCCTTAAAACCCACGCCCGACCCCTCGTGTACTTTATTTTTCTAGCACATCCCGCTAAATTAAGCTGCGCACCCCATGCTTGACAACCCTTAACAGCAACGAAAAACGTGGAAGAGATTTTCGCCCGCAGAGAATTTTACGCGTTTACAACTGTGAATGAACAGTTACGACTCTGTGAATCTGTTACATTAATTATACCAATAAAATACATAGTATTCGTTAGGCAATTTATTTACGTTAATTAATGTATATTCAATATTAATTACGGAATTTGATTTTTACAAATACTATTAGGTACTTTATAATCAGTAACAAACGGATCATCAAGAGCGCAGTCCCCGTAGAGAGAAGCAGTGGAGTGTAGTACACTCCCACGATTCACCAGTTACGTTTACGTCCTACT
>DWTO01004932.1:0-11112 GCA_018244755.1 Jemadia pseudognetus
CATAAATTGTTTACAAATGAAATAATAGACAAATATTAATTATACATATACAATACACTTGGATGTATAAGTTTATTACTTGAGTACTATATTATCATTATTTTTAAAATGACGCTCCCTTTTATATTATTGTTGGATATCCCGCCAAAAAAGAACTGGTGGGAGAATTGAAATCTCGCACGTACATTATTGATTCGGAATAATTAGAATTGTTACTCTGTAAGCAGCGAGTTTATTACTAAAATATAAATAATTACAAAATATATATACAGGGTATTATTGTCCATCCAACCCACTCTTGGAATACATAACTTACATAACAAAACGTATAAACAAATATTTAATATTTAATTGTAAATAGCCGCCGATCTGAGACCGGACTTTCAGATATTCGAATCTAATTTCAGAATCGGCCCTAGAGCTATCTGGGTTAAGTTACCGATCTGGTCTTAAGTCACTGGACCATGCAGATAACAGGATTTAGTATCATACAGATGTCAAGGAAGATATCAATCCAAATATCACAGATGTCAATGCGAGTACCTACTTACCGCTGAGGGCGAAATAGATCGTCTCGTTTCTCGTTGTCTGCCTATGGTGCCTTTCAACAAGGACTCAATGCAGACAAGTTAGTTTAAGAGAAGACACATAGACAAGGACGCAAGGATATGCATTATTAATAATAACAATTTAAATATATGTAGGAAAACATATTGTATGTATGTACCTAAATTTTTCTATTTATAACTACTCAGTTGTATTGTATGGAAGTATTTTTAAGAGGATAAGAAAAGTTATCAGACTATGTTAAACGTTTCGTGCGTTTGTCTATTTTTACGCTGGGTTGGGCTATCTGCTGACAATGACAAATAAAACTAGACAAAAGAATTTAATTAAAAAACGAAACGTTAGAATTAAAAATAAATAAAAGCAGCTGCCAGAGTGAAGAATATTGATCAGGTACAATAAAAAGCATATTTGCATCATTCATTTATTTTAAATCTTACCTTAGGAATTCTGATTGGCGTATAAATTTTTTAATCAGAGTTAACACATGCTTCATTCTGCGTCTATGGAATAATATCGCCCTCTATCGTCAACTAGGAAAAACCTAGACGCAGTTACCGTAATCGCGTATCGATAAACGCAATTACAGCTCATTAAAGCAAATCGATCGCGTGAAAAAATCGCGCGTAGAGTAATTGACGACTAAAAAGTCGCCGAGATCGTAAATCGAGTCGTAAAAGCGGTGATCGAATGTGAGTGGGCGGGGTTTGAACCGGAGGGCGTAGGGAGGGACGCGCGCTGCGAGGCCGCAGGAGGAAAGAGGACCAGTCGCGTTCGCTACCGCGGAGTTGGCGCGCGTTGCGGCGACATCGCGAATATCGCGACCCGCTAGCGAAATCGTCACGTGTCTCTGAACTTCATTTCCAAACAACCAGGTGTAAATCCATGGTGCTTATGTAGGCTATCCGGATTGCTATCTCCCAAAACGGTGTATTAAAAAACAAGAAATCTAAATTGGCATAAAACATTTTATTACTGGACATTAAAACCGCAAAATAAAATAAAAACTAAACGTCAATTGCAATACAATCAGTGACTGGAATTCGAAATGATCGGTTTGAATTTGGAACATTCGATAATGACCGGCGGAATGATGTGAAAATGAAAACAGTGAAACGGACTTTAACACCGGCAACGGACATCGCTAGTGGTTATAAAAATGGACTTGACGACTCGGCGGGAGGTCGAGGGTGCGGTGCAAGGGGTTAATAGGGAACAAGAGGTGAACGGTCAAGAGGTGACCGTGACCACAGAGGTGACGAAGAAGACAAGCGCCTTCAGTATACGCAATCTTGTTGGCGGCGAGGACGAGAATACTCCCGACGGCAATGTTAATTCGAGCGATGGTGAGTTTAATATAACATATTGAAAGTCAATCCTGTCTGTTTTACGTAAATTGATATGTATTAGGATAAATTACCTTGATAATTATCTAAATGAGACATAGATTTGATAATTACATACAAAGAAAATAATAGAAATTGATACTCTTGATAAATACATTTAGTTACATACTGGTTAAGAAAAATATACCGAGTACTTTGGTAACTGGCAGGTATCATATGCAATAGTGTATGACAAGTAGGTATATGGCAGCTATGATTTTAATTGATTATGCTTTAATGGATTATGTAATTATAATAAAAATATAGAATATGGTTCTATTGAAGAACAACATGAAGTAACATGTTTACAATATTACATTTTTTAATTTCATTCAAGTAATTAGCCATAAAAAATATTTGAGATGTATTGTTTTAAATTCAATTGAGATAATTTGTGATTGAGATAATTTGTGATTGAGGTAATTAATTTAATTTCAGTTTTAATCATTATTATCAATAGTTGATTACTAAAAACGCAATTCGCGTGATAAGATATCATAAAGAAGAAATTATTTTATTGATCATAATATTTTGCGCAGTTCATGAAAACAATGTTAAATTTACTTATGGAAAAAACAAAATATCACGCCTGCAATCCCTCAAAGAGGTAGATAGATAGTTACTAGGTACTTTTTATGAAAACTAATAGTTGTAAAGCAATTAATAGGATTATAATATTTATAATTAATTTTAACATTGTTTCCGTTTGAAACTATATTCAACTGCAATATAAAAGCATAAAATAACGCCTGTAATCCGAGTAGAGGTAGACAGAAAAGTTTAGTACACTCCCACGTTTCACCAGTTACGTTTACGTGTCACTTGGGAATAGGTGCGATACATCGGACACATATCCAGACTCCGAACTACTACTAGAAAGTCTTACTTAGAAAAATCCAGTAATGCCCGATCCGGAAATAAACCCATGACTTCTTAATCGGCAGTCGCGCTTCCAACCAACGCGACCAACGAGGCAGTTTAACTGCAATATAGGTATAGGTATATATGTATTTTATCAAGAACGAAATAGCATTAAATAGAAGAAAGACCTTGTATATACCCGAAACTAGTAGGGCCATCCCGAAAATCAAACTTGAGCCAAGCCGGCTTTTCACATTATAATATTAAAAAAAAAAGTAACTTCACGCCTGTCCTATCCCCAAAGAGGTAGGCAGAGGAATGCAGAACCACTCCCACGTTTCACCAGTTACTTTTACGTCCCATATTATAATATTAAATTGTCTTATTCCAGTTAACTTACCTTAATTCGGGGGATATTAGTCTCGCCGCTTACGCGTGTCCTATTCGCAATGCCTGGCGTCATTAAATAACCAGGTCCTATTGGTTACCGCTCAACTGCCGACAATTTCTGCCACCGCACTTCAGACGTAGGTACTTCCGGTCAGAGATCCACTAGCCAGTTCAATACCTAGTACCTATATAAAGAAATCTTTGACACATTGTGATGGCATTAATGACAGTTAAACACTTGACATATTTAAACGTGTAATAGATTAAAAATATGCTTATAACGAGTAGAGTCGGTTCGAATGCTTGCAAGCGCGAGTGCTGATTGAATAGTCTTGGGTTCGATGCCCAGTTCGGTTACTATTGGATTTTTGTAGCATAGATTTTTTTAGTTGAAATTTCTAATAGTGGCCTATAGTATGGTCCCCTATTCAGGCCTATTCCATAGTAGGGCTTAAATGTAACTGGTGCAACGTGGGAGAGCACTACACTCCTCTGCCTATCTGTACAGAGATAACAAGCGTGATATTATGTTTTAATTTTTTTGATACTTATTATGCAGAGATAAAATTTATTAGGTACGAAAAACTTTTGATTTTTTAGCTTCTTAGTAAAATTCTAACATTTTATACAAAATAGCATGATATATCGGCACCTATATCGTTAGTAGCTGTGTGTATATAAGGTTCTGAACGCAGTACGTAGCAAAGTAAGGGAAGGTAATGATGCGTTAAAATTTAGTTGTCAAGGGCAAAACAGTACAGATGAGACTGTGTAACTGGCCTTAACAGATCCCCGTTGGGGCTTAGGAGTGAATGTAGACCTTATTGGTTACCAATATGAAAGGCTTACAAGATCGCTTGAATGGTCTACTTACGAGTAAACCTATTTGGCGTTTGGTACTCGTGCTAAAGACCTCACACTTAAGTCGTTCTTAATTATTAATTGTTAATTATTAATTGCACAAAATAATGATTACCTATGATAATTGAATAATGTTTCGTTAATTTAAGTAAAGATGAAACGGAAGCAAAATTGGTTTGTTTTTCCTTATTTGATTTATTTTCCTTATGTACCTGCGTATTTTCCTCGTGTGTAATAAGGGTTACAGACTAAATATTTTTTCAATAATATATCCTTATTGTATTTTGGCCGGTTTTGTGTTCTGTCACTTCAACACAAAACAGGAAATGCTAACGCTCTAGTAATGTCAAAAATTTTAAATTAAACAATTCTGTATTTAAATTCCTGTATGATTACAGGGTGGCTCTAACACGTAAAGTAATCCCTGACTCCACGCAGTCGTTGAGAAACCATTTCGCTTACATTATTGCAGAAAATATATGTGTTGGTTTTTGGTTCCAATGTTATATATATTATTACGCATACATCACATTGTGGTAGGCAGAAACTAAAAATTTATATCGGGTAGAGTCTTGGTGATTAATTCCACTTTCATTAACCATATTCGTATATTTAAGGAATGCTTGTCTTTAAGTCCTTTGTGGGCTAATGTACTAAATATACTCACATACCTTAGGGCTTCTTACAGCAAGGGTGAATTGGTTTCTGTTAGGCAGTTTTGCACCGTCAGGCGGGATTGCGACCAAACGCGCCTCTCCCATTAAAAATAAGTCTTAAGCATCCCCCATACATTAGTAATCCTATGTACAAGATCACATAATAGTAATTACACTATTCATTGAGGGACAAGAACAATGTACATAGATGGATGACAATTAAAATAATAATTTGCTTTATTGCATTTCCGTGACACCCGGTATGGACGATAAAATTGTTTTATCTATATATGTATGTACGATGACAACAAATTACATATGAATTATAAATGTATTACATATGAATTATAAATGTAATTATAGTAATTAGCCGTGCGCCGGAGAGCGCGAGGTAAAGTTATAAATTGATTTTCTACGTAACATTCGCAAGAACTCTACCTTGTACAATTACATTATTAGAAGTATATTATCCACGCGGAAGCATTATTATTATAACATCACTCTAGGTCCCTTATGGGTTGGGCAGAAGATACTGATTGTCACATTGATAGTCTTATTACATTCACCATATTTGTATCGTTGTAGAATTTATTAGTAACTGTATTCGTCAAGTTTTCAAAAACGCGCGCCGATTTAATGACCTATTCTTGTAAGTTAGGCAAAGCATACACATATTAATCACAGATAATTTAATGTCAAATTCTGTGATTCTTAAAACCCCGTATTTGTATTGTTGTACTTCAGATAGAGGATATCTATAAGTAGAACCCGTAGAAAGTATTTTCCCGAGAAACCGGGAAAACCAATTAACTAACTTACCGAAACTTACTAACTAGTTTATAGACCAAAAATGTAAATTATTTGAAAGGCAATTTGAAATGTACATTGTAAATAATTATATATATGATAATTTATTAAACTCTTCATTTCACAACTCGCACCAACCAACATCTATGCTAGTGACGTCACTCACCCTCAACTAGACGCTTCCGGAATTAAATTGAACCCCGCCAACCGATACCAGTGGAAAATTCAATAGGAGCGCTTTACAGACAGGTGCAGGCGAGGTTTGGGTGCATTTCGTTTTCAAAATAACTTACTGCAGTACGTTAATGTTAGATGACAGTTTTGGTGTCCATCTTTGAAGTAACTAAAATTAAAAGTGCAAATAAAATTAAAAGGAATTAAATAAACAACAGATTTTTAGAGTTTCTCTTTGAATGTATAGGTACTAAATAATAGTATTAATAAGTAGGTACTTGTTTATTAATTAACTTTATAAGTAAGCAGTTTATTTTTGTAAATTCTTTATCTATTCAAGGGCTAAATCGTCATAGTTAGCTGTTGATGTAATCACATTGTCTTCTTATTTTTACTTATTTACAGAGTTTCTAATCAATATGAGCAATGACTGCCTCGTTGGTCGTGTTGGTTGTAAGCGCGACTGACGATCAGAAGGTCCAGGGTTCGATTCCCCGGTCGGGCACTATAGAATTTCATAATATAGATTTTTTAGTAGTGTCTCGAAGTCTGAATTTGTGCCCGGTGCATGGCAATAGGCTTACCACCTATTCCATAGTGGGACGTAAACGTAACTGGTGAATTGTGCGAGTGTTCTATACTCCTCTGCCTACCTCTTCGGTGATAACAGGCGTGAAGTTACGTTACGTTACGTTCTAATCAATATACATATGTAATACAATGTTTACATAGGCAATCTTGCAATTCGTCATATTGTTATAACTGGGAGCTTGTTAATACTTATAATGTTAATATTTCTTTACCTCCCCAGCTCTTCGATGATTACAGGCGTGATGTTACGTACGTTTAAAATAATACATTAAGAATAAGAAAAATATAGTTATAAAACTTTATATATAGCATCGTTAAATTTTATTTTCACATTTCATATTTAAGTAAACGTGTATTAAAAATAATTATACCTGACTATGGAGGTCGAAACACAGTAACATACAAGCAACATAACATCTGTGAAGATAAATTAAAATGTAACAAGCAATGTTCAAACATTTTAATGTAACTTTTACGGAGTTTAGACCAATGCTGGGCGCGATAACGCCACACAGACATAATTGAAAAGTGCCATTACGAAATGTAATTGCGAATAGCTATCAATTTGTGTGTTCGTTCGTTTAAATATATCTTTTTTTAATTTCCCTATCTTATCACTTCATTTGCTTCTAAATTAAATTCATTGTAACCGTGTGTTAGAGTTAATAATTAATTTATAGTCAAAGCAGCAAGTTTCTTAAAAACTGGATTTTGATAAAAAAGAAAATAATCGAACACATATTATTTATAATCACACTGAAAGATGATGTTAAATTATTGTATTAAATAATATTGTATTAATATTATATTAGGAATACACTATATTCCTCTGCCTCCCTCTTTGGGGATTACTACATAAATAATAAATACCATTTTATTTCAATATTACTTTATACATTGATTTGTAATGCTTTCACTACGAACACATTATTCTATGAACGGGAATTCCCTGTTTCCGCACCTTTAGGTACACCCCAAATCCATAGGCTACTAAAACATCAATGCTACAAACCTTGTTTATCGACATTGATATGTATGCGCACTTTAGTATAATGGATATTGGAGTTTTAACCTTAAATGTATTACAATTAAGATCTAATAATATAAAAATATATATTGTGAATATTGTCCTATGTATCTTGCCTTTGTGATTTTCATTATAATGATAATTGTCTCGTTGTTCGAGTGGTTGCAAGATTCTGGATCGATCCTTCAGTCAGATACAATTTGGTTTATCTATCTTGAAATTCCTAGCAGTGGCTCGGAAACTGGATATGTGCCCGGTGTATGTCAATAGGCTCAATCTCTATTCCATAGTGGAACGTAAACGTAACTGGTGAAACGTGGGAGGGTATTACACTCTGCTGCCTACCTCCTCTATACCCCTAACTATTTTTATACACTTTAAGTGCTTAAAAAACCCTGTGTCTATGCAATAAGTGTAACAATAATACCAATACTTTGTTGTATTAAAATATTCAAACGTTAGTTGTTTAATACTAAAAGTTTAAAAGGGAAAATAATATGCAATTTGTAGGGTAGTCGGCCGCGCCGTCATTACTCTTCTGTCAGCCGAAAGCGGCGGACGTGCTACACCCAGTGCTTACCGTACTATCTCATATATTGATCAAAAATTACACTATAATTTCTGCAGGTCAACTCATGATTATACATTTCATATTATCATCATAAGCATCGTAAAAAGTAATATTTATCTTTGGTAAACAATACGATCATAAATATGAAAATAATTATGTATGTTCAACCAGTTTTTAGAATCTCTCTGTGGAATCAGTCGCGTTATCTGCGATCTCAGAAATGTTATTGGGTGAATAAAAATGAAAATTGAATTAATGTATCATCGTAATGTTGTTAATAAAGAATAAAAGTACATAATATTGTCTTTAGTCCTATGCTTTTCGTTTTATAACACAATACTGCGTATTACCTATGCAATTATAATCAGGACTTAGTCTCTTCCGACCCAGTTATAAATAAATAATTATATATTTTATGGTCAGTTTTTTAATGTATTTTAGTATTTAACCAATGTTTCCTACACTAGCGTATTATTATTATTAATGTAAAAACAGGAACGAGTACGCACGTTGCTACCGACCCCGCTATCTCCCATCGATACGGCCGCTACATCGAAATTGACTTGCAAAACATAGCTCCCTTGGTGCGGAAAATTAAAGCTATTAATTACCGCCCTTACCTTGAACACTCGATACCGTGAGATATCACGTTCGGTCGACTCGTGCGCCGAGATTACTACATGATAGTGAAATGAGCACTTTAACTATCATTGCGACGTGATGCCCCCCCCCCCCCTACGTGTTACCCACACGATACATCTTACTAGATACCTACAAGCCTATGCGTGCGTAAATTTACCTTAGATAAACAGTATCCTATGGCTAAATACGCTTTGTTAATAGACATTAACAAAGCAATTGACACACGGATAAGCTTGTCGGTATCTAGTACTAGTTGTTAATGTTTATTAACAAAGCGTATTTAGCCATATGATAGCCATCATATAATCCGATTTGTGAAAAAATGTGAAAAACAATTCTCACAGTAAAATATGTATTTATTTAAAGAATATTGTATATTTCAATGATATATTAAAAATTACTAAATTTTAATCGCAATTTTTTTTCCGTTTCTTTGGTAGTTTTTTATAATATAGCAACACGAAAATTGCTACTAGCGCCCCTACCACGCGCACCGATAGGTACATCGGTCTGTAGTATTGACATGACATACTTAATCTCCAGTGTTGCCAACATTTAACTTTCATCGATTACCCATATTTGAAAATTTGTTGTGCCTATAAACGTATAAATATTGATAATATTTTCAAATTAGGTACATCATCGCAGCAATTTGTCTAAATGAGTTAAGTGCCTGTGTTGTGTGCATCTGGCTGTCCGTTAAAACCAGTTCCATTGCATCGGTCACTGTGCGAAGTATGGTCTGTGCGCGTGCCTCTTAATCCTCAACGCGTGTTGATTAGTTGCATTTAAATTATCGTATAGCTATTCAAAGTGTAGTAAGGCAAAGTCTAAAAGCATATTTATGTTACCGAAGATTTTATGGAGAAAAAATTAGTAAACTTGTTTGAATAAATAGACTGCCTCGCTGGTCGAAAGGTTGCAAGAGGACTGCTGTTCGAGGAACCCGCGCAGAGATCTAAGTCGGTTTAACTCGTGCGAGGGCTTAAAGTTCTGTATGAAATATATTTTGTTAATGATCAATAAAGTAATGATTATTAAAAATCTTTCATTACAATCTATTATTCAAGAAAAATAAAAATACGTAATTTCTAATTGTTTAATTTCATTTCATAAATATTCAGATGTTACGTTTAAATATACATAATTTATATACATTCGTACATATCTCAGGCCAAGTCCGTCACGGGGTAGGCGAGGGCATCGAATCCCAAATGTCTATTCTTACAGACCTGCCCCGGTCTTTTACTAATCAACTATGATCCCTTAATAACTTAGTATTAAGCATTTTATCCTAAAATACACAGAGAATAAGAAAATGATCATAAAATACCGCAACAAAGCTAACATCTATTTAAGGCATTTTAATTTTCCCGCCAACAGCCGACTTCAAAGCGCTAACACAGATAATATATTAATAGTGTTGCCATTTCAATTAATCGCCTGTTCATGTTACCATTATGTTTGGTAAAGGTGGCTTGCATAATAATGTTAGTAATTTACATTAGAATGTGCGACTCACAGACTTTTATATTAAATTAAAACACACCATGCATTTCATATTAAATGGCCGACATTATTTTGTACTTAACATTGTTCAGTATTAAAGTTCTTGTAAAAACTTCATTGTATTAATACACCCTTTGCAGGCTTACGACAAGGTATATGCATAATAAAATGCTTATATTTATGAAATTATTACACAAGGATATGGAGAATTGTAAATATCAGGCCAAAAGTTCAGAAGCTAATAATGTTCAACGATGTTATGAAAATTATTGTTTAGGGATCAATCTATAAATATATTTGAGTAACGAAGAAATTTAGAGATTTTTTGTCATCATTTACATCAGATAAAATATATCCAATTACTATGATATATTAATACTGATGTTATGATAGTTACCTGGTATTAATTACCATTCATTACACCTACAAATTCAATATTTGGTTAAGCTTCCTATATTATTATTGATATTTTCCGTAATTCCTATAGCTTACATAAATAAAGGGACTGGTGAATTTGGAAGAAGTAGGGCTGGTCTGTAAGGACAGAAATATTTGGCACTCGGTGCTCTCTGCCTACCCCGCGATGGATGTAGCGCAATAATATAATTATATTAGTACAGTTTACTAACAAGGTGATAATTCAAACCAAGATAATCGCAGCAGGTGGAAACAAATCCAATGAATCGTAAAGCGTGAAAGATCTTCAGTAGCAAAGTAATCAGGTTTAATTCACTATAATCTAGAAATAAAATTAAATAATGACTTTATTTATTAATTATTAGTTTTATTCAAATAATAAATTTGAAATAACTAAAATGACTAAAACCCAGGTAGGATTGTACAATAGGCAGATTTGATACTTAATACGTGATTTGATGGTTAGAAGTTGGCAGTGGGCGGTATCCATAAAAAAACTAAGATAAACTAAACGTAAAACATATGAAAATATATACAGTATGAACATTTCTTGCGTAACCTAATGTGGCTTATGAAGGGTTTAATGTCATGTGGGTTCCCACCCGTCCATTCCGATCTACCCGTCAACAGATCAAGCAAGGGTCGTTCATAGCC
>DWTO01004933.1:0-11109 GCA_018244755.1 Jemadia pseudognetus
ACCTCAGTACCTCTGATCGGCACTCAGACTTGCACCCCCTAAATTAACAAGGCAGTCAATTAAATCTATTGAGATAAATAAAATATTAAAATAACCACTATTTACTAAATGTATATGTATACATGGTACATATGCCAAAATAATATTTTTTACAATTTTTGTCTATCTGTCTGTGTCATATAAAATATGCAATTTTCTTGAATTGTTGTGTATATAACAATGTAATTAGTCCTAGTGTTTTGCCATCATGAACTATTATTTTGTAAGTGATTTCCTATCAATCACTACCCTTCAAGACCAAGAAAACCAAGATTCTGAATTAGATATGTGTACTTTTGTAATATTCATAATGACAATTATACATTAATATAACCTATACAGAAATCCAACATAAGATTTGCGACAACTGAAAAACACACTTATAAAATAATTCCTCTTGTCAATATGTTACAAAAAGTAACATCACACCTAGAATCCTCTAAAAAGGTAGACAGACGAATGTACTCCACTACCACATAAATAAATTTAAATGCACAGTGATTGGCATAGACCTTAAAATCGTTGCAATATTATGTAATAATCATATTACCGTCATGTGATAATACAAAAGATTACTTCAACACATTGTCAAAAACTACATGAAAATAATTGATTGCTGGGATTATGGGTGTATATCAATCATTCTTGATTCACATAATATATCTAGATTGATGTGGTTTTTGCCTACAGCCTGTTGATATTATCCAAATACTTGAGATATGGCTATCAAAAGGTGTTAACATTGATTTAATCATATAGTATTTAATTTTTGTTTTGTGGAAATCCCAGCTGATAATGATATTTATGAATACAATCATTACTCAGCCAGGTTACATATTTGCTATTTATAATGCCTTATTGGTTTAAATGGTGGCAAGAACAACTGCTGTTTGTAAGGATCTGGGATTATTCATAGATCGGGTACTGTTGGAGTTTTCTTAGATTGTCTATTTGAAATTTCTAGTAGTGGCTCGATATCTGGATTTGTGCCTGGTATAGAGCCATAGGCTCACCACTTAGTCTATAATGGAATGTAAATATAACTGGTGAAATGCAGGAGTGTTCTACACTCCTCAGCCTACCACTTTGGGGCTAACAGGTGTGATGTTACATATGTAAAAAAGCATACATACATATGTAAAAAATTAAATAAAAGCTATACATACCCATCCAAGCTCTTGCAAGGCCTGACATTGGCATACAGATCAAATTCCTTTCTCAGGGCCAGATTGAGTGACCTGTACCCTTTGCCGACTGGAGTCATGAGGGGTCCCTTCAAGCCAATTTTGTTGGCATTGACAGAATCGATGGCCTTCTGTGGGATTCCAAACTTGCCATCTGGGCCCTAGAACAAACAGGAACATTTTTTATTAATGAGCATTTTTATTGTGTTATAATGTTTGCAAACATGACAATAGTTTTATATAGAGCTGGCTGAATTCCAACTGTTTATTAAAAAAAAAGAATTATTTGTCACATACACCCACATTTCAAATCACACATATTAAATTATAAAATATTTTGCAAGGTTAATGCCTATTTTCAATGAATGACTAAGACAAAATATTGATTTTTTGTTATTAAACAACCAATTAAGACCCAAACAAAACTACAATTCTCACAATATGTAATTACTATCTATTATTATTTGATGATCACAACATTGTTGATTATAAAAGTCTAAAGTTTATAAACAGAGATGAATGTAGAAACACACCAGGTTTGTGAAAATATGGTTTAGGTGTTTGGTGCATCCTGCCTACCTATAAGGTTTTCAGGATTACAATATAATTGTAATATTTTTTTACTGCACACAAAAGGTTAAGTGAAATTTATTCTCGGAGCATTTCGACACAAAATTGTTAAACAAACAAACCAGCATCAAATTTGGTGACATATTCATGATTCCAATGATGTCACTATTGGCCATAGTTAAAAGTGACTGTTTCCAATCAAATAGCTTGCCGGCATGTTTGCTAAGTAAAAAGAATATTTTTATAAACTATAACTACAAACTATTTTTATAACTATAAACTATTTTTATAACTATGTACTGGCTGTACATCACTATACATAATTTGGATTTTTGTTCTTCGGGGATTACAGGCGTGAAGTTACATTTTTTTTTGGACTTTTGCATGTTATATACATGATTTTCCTTAGTTTTATCAGTGATGGACAAAGCGTGTATCATTTTCGTGCATTTGAGGAATTAAATATGATTGGCCTATCTCACTCAGTGTGTATAAACAATTGAATTTGTATTTATTCAAGTTAAACAATAATTGTTTGGTAAAAATCACAGCTTACAAAATAATCTGTGGTTTTCCACAAGTACTGTTTATGGAAATAATTAAGAGAGAATTAACCATGCAAATCTGTAAATATTTACCTACATATTCTATTATAATTTGCTATATCCATGTCATTTTTTTATGTACTATTTTATAACTATGGGTGTGTGGCATAATTTTTATTCGAACTGTTATAAAAAAAAAATCGAAAATAGTAATTAAAAAAAATCTTTAAAAAAGGGCGCTTAATTAATAATATTGGAAAAATTAAAAAGACTCCTTGTTAGTCATTAAAAGATAAAATAGTGCCGTACTTACCCTAACAGCTGTGACGTCCACTTCATCCCATTCAATGGGCACTTTCGCGGCCTCGAAGATCTTCTGTACGGCAACTGTGATTTCGGGCCCAATACCGTGTCCAGGGATGAGCGTCACCTTCCGCACCCCCGTGCTGTACTGTGCTGCGCCCACCCGACCTGCCGGTGCCTGGTTAATTCCAAAAAATACTCAAGTTATAACCTCAACCCATATAACTTAGTAAAACATACAAAAAATAATGTTAACCTCATTTTTCACGCCCTCGAACCCTCCGACGCCCTTATTCGTTCCCGAATCGAACAATTTCAACAAGCTTTCGACTACTTTACTCTCACGAAAAGGCTTCCAAAGCGCTTTTATGTAATTCTTCGACATAACTATAGAGCTATTTTTGGATAGTAAAAGAAATTAGCTAGCAGCCTGCGAGGGTTAAAAAGGGCAGGGTATGCATGCAATGCAACACAAAATTCAATTTTTGCTTTGATCTATAAACTTACAATTTTCCTTATTAATCTCGCAGCCATTTCACAAATTTTTGATTATACGCAGACGAACGATTCTCCGCGGCTAGGAGGCGGAGAGGGGAGGAAGTGGCGAATCCGACAACGACGCATGACCGGAAACTTGCGCCAAGGCCACCTCTGTCACCGATTAGAAACAGCGTATAACGAACATTTCTTGTGAATTAATGAAAATAAATATTTTATTATCCTAATTGACGCTGAGCTTTTCAAAGGAGCATAAAAACTAAAAAAGTTAATTTAATTAATGCGAAAAGAGATTCCCAGTATATAAATTTGTCATAAATTAAAATAAAATAGTAACAAATAAGTGTTTTTCTTCTATTAGTCTTTAAGTTTCTATTAACCGTAGCCAAAAAAATGTTTCAACTGACAATGACATAGTAAATAAATGATAATTATGATAATAAATGTCAATGTCAAGCCGTGTAAGAATACAATAACAATATTTTTTTCCAATAGTTTTCTCCATATTCTTTATTAAAATATCTCCAATAGCATTTGAATGGTGCAATTAAGGATTAGAGAGCTATCAGTCCATTTAACTAAATGTTAAAATGATGGATATTCCATTATCGGCAAAATTGTCATCATTATGTCTTATTTCCCGACATAAATTGGAAAACATTTTGTCTCAATGTGGAGATAAGATGGATTTTATTATAGACCCTGCGCTCATTAAGCCATTAGAGAGAATATGTGGCATGAGCTGGCTTAGGTGAGCAATTCGTTAATAGCTATACTGTCATGGAGAGGAGAGAGAGTTAATAGTATCTGCCTGATGATGATGCTTTGTCAATTATTTGATAAATTACTTCCATTCTTAGAATATTTGTACAATGTTAAATAACTGGATCTGATTGAAACATGCATCCAGTTACCATTTTCAACTATGTGACCCACAATATCACATGACTGGCTTGTTGATTTAGTGGACAGTGTGCCTGTAACCTGATGGCTGAGGCTTGGGTTGTGGGTATCATTCCCACCCAGGACAAATATTTGTGTGATGAACATAAGAATTTGTTTTGTGTCAGGGTCTGAAATTTGTAGTTTATCAGCTGTCTAGTTATTGTAGAACAGGTTCTGCCTAGTTTTGGATATTATTTTGGTTGTTATTAGATGATTTACTTTTTAGATGGTAAAGCACTGATAAAGTTACATCTGAATAAATAAGTGTTTCAGTAGCTATGAGTCTTCTATCACGATGAGAAGAGCTAAGACCACATCCACTAAATCTACTATCTGGGTTGGCCACAATGTATACAACTTGGAAGACATGGAGATTTCCCTAGTTAGCAGGGTTTCTCATGTTTCTTCTTTTAACCATTTGAGTGAGTCAAATTTAATCTCAAAATACAGATATCTTCGTAAGATAAGGACCAATTCTGGATTCAATCAGTTCCAGATTTCTACAGCAATGACCTATAACCTAAACAAATATACTTGCCAGTTAATTTACAGACACAGATTTACGTAAGGTTTTACTGTATAGAATTTTACTTTTGTAATCAAGAATATATGCGTTATAATCTGGAGTAGAGAGTCCCACTGTTTCATTGAGCACAGAAAGTTCACAACAATTCATTTGATCCCTAACATACAATGACTAACAAATAAATTACAGGCAAAATGGCATCGAAAAAATATACAAAATGGATCCACTGCTGGGTGCTACGGTGAACACCATCAGGACATACTTCATTCCAGCTTGCATCCAAAAGTATAAATGTGTTCTCGACCAGATATCCTCTGTCCTCAGTCAAAATCCTTCTCTAGCAGATGCAAACTGCTTCAATGTAATAGTTGTACCGAAAGTTTTAACTGTATATGATTCTCTATTAGAGAACAAGGGTTTGTATGACATTGTGAAGTTACACTCCTTTGCATGGGAGCTAATGAGCTTCGACGAGCAGCTATTGAGTTTAGAACTACCATTTTTATTCAAGCAACTTTATGTGGAACAAAATCATTCGTTGCTATCAAGTATATCAATGTCTCTGTGGAGTCTTTTTCATGTTACGGGCCAGCCAAAAACAATTTTGTCAGTTGGCAAATTGTCATCTAGTGTGCTTGATATTATGGAGATTCAAAAGGAGACTTACACTAGGGACTTCATAAGTACTGATAGTTCACAAGATATTGGAGCGCTGATTATGTTAGATAGGGACCAAGATTATGCATCAAGTTTGTTAACTCCAGCTACTTACAGCGGATTGCTGAGTGAAATATTCAACATAACATGTGGCCACCTAGATCTGAATGTGAAGCAAACAAAACTTAAAAAGGGGAAACTGATGCTGGTTCCGGAAAAGGAAGAGTCTAGTAAGAATACAGTTATAACACTTGATAGTTCCTTAGATAGTTTATATAACGAGATCAAGCATAGACATTTTTCTGAAGTGCTAAGTGTTTTAAGTTCGAAAGCGAAACTATTGAAGAATGAGGATATTAAAGCTCTTGGAATTCAAGAGATGAAGCAGTTTGTTGCGACGAAACTACAAAAGATTACTATGTTTAAACAGAACCTTGTCAACCATGTTTTGGCTTGTGAAACTATTATATCAGAAATGAATAATAAATTTGAGAATTTGACGCTTACAGAAAGTGATATGATGAATAATAGAAACAAAAAATCTAATTTTACATATGTTGATGAGAATTTTGGTACAGACATCCATATATACAATAGTTTACGATTGATGTGTCTATTGAGTTTAACACAGGGTCTGAGCTATGAGGAGTACAACTTATTGATCAGTAAATATTTACTGGCTTTTGGTTACAACTATTTATATGTTTTTCATAACCTAATTAATGCTGGGTTGCTAATACAACCGTCTAGTCCAAAGCTGTCTTTAAACATTACAAATATTGGTTCCTTGAGTGAAAGGTTACCAAAATGGCAAACTAGTTTCCAAACGACAGCAAATAAGTTGAAGCAACTGCCGTCACCGTCTGATACGGGAACTTCGCCTAGTTATGTGTTCAATGGTGGCTACATACCATTAATAGCAGTATTATGTAATACAGTCCTAACATCAGAATCTCTCTTGGAAGTCTTGACCAAGTTATCTGCATTGTCGGAGTTGAAAGTTGGAGGTGCGATAATAGACAGATTTAAGAGCAGCTTAGAAAATGTGAATGAAAAAGTAACAAATTTGAAATTAACGGATTTGGAATGTGGTTCCATAGACTCAAAGACAATTTTGAAAATTCTTAAAAATGACAATAAGGTTTTTGGGTTTCCATTGAAGCCAAAGACGGTTCTTGTCTATGTTGTTGGTGGTGTTACGTACGCGGAGATAGCAGCCTGCGATGTAATCCAATGTTTAACGGGCAGCAAGATATATATCGCGAGCGACTGCATCGCGAGCGGCAGCGATTTGATGGCAGCTAACACGTGAAGGAACACAAAGCGCCTAATATTTTATACAGTATTTTATCTTATATTATTAATGCAATTTCAAACTATGTTTTTACAGACCTGCGCCACCGCCTTTTTGTAACTAGAATGTAGTAGGTAGCTAGATATAAGACTATACTTTTATTCAAGTTCATCATTAACTGTAATAATCGGATCTTATTTGCAAAAGGAGACCATGTTTGTTTTTTATTTTCCTAAATACACTGCTTGCCTTGGTCCGCCTATTATCTATGTATTAGTAAATTTTTCTTTTTATTTTTTCTAAGGTATCTGATCAATATTCATAAAGCTAATTTAAAAAAGTAACATCACGCCTGTATGTTCGAAGAGGTTGGCAGATAAGTTCAATAATAAAATTGATAATACATAAGTCGTTATATTAGAATTTTAAGAGTACATAAGATGAAAATTAACCCTTTTGTATGAATAATTCTAGTTCATCGTAACGCACGCTTTAAGCTGTTCTCTCATAATGACTGAAAACTTATTGTAAACTACTTAGTCTCTGTATATGATAATTCTTATTATTGAAATGTATAGTTTGTATGGGCGTACGAATTATAAACCATTTAATATTCTGCTAAGATTATTATTATGTTTATTCATTTGTTAAATTGTATTAAAGTAACATCACGTCTGTAATTCGAGAAAATGTAGGCAGAGGTATGTAGTACACTCCCACGTTTCACTAGTTACGTTAATCTTCTACTGTGGAATAGGTGGTTAGCCTGTTGCCGCACTCAATAATTAGAACTCAAACAAGAAAATATCTATGACAAAAAGTCAAACGTTTTATTGAATATTTTTATACAATTTCATTGACAACATAATTGTACTCATTCATCCGTAAAAGGAGCATAATGACAACTTTAATTGAACAGCCGGATTCACAAAGTCCAGGAGCGGATGGAGTGGTTCCCATTAGGGAAAGTGTATTTAGCAGTGGACTTATCGTGGCTTATATACATCCCTTGTACATCTTTATTTATTAATATTGCCTTATAAAAATAATTACGGCTTCTATTGTTTCCTGAATTTGTCCTCAAGTCAGTGTGGGCCAGTTTGAAATAAAAGATTATTTATATATGTGAGAAAATATTTTATTTTACCAATACGTAAAATATCACAGTACAAAGTTACAAATACACCTTACATTCTATATTTAACTGGGGTAGAGTATACGCGGGAACCAAAGGCGTGAAACAATTAACATTACCAATATTATTACAACAGCATGTATTTAGGCGTGTTTATAACAAAAGCTGAATTTTATAATTTTAATCAATGATTGCTTGAGAACCCTTTCCAATTTTATACACATATGGAAAACAATGTGAGTTAAATATTATAACTGTTAAGAAAAAAAACATATTTTTGCATGTACATAATATTTCAGAAATCACCAAAAATGGTACATGCAACCACAACAAATAGTATAGAAAATAATAATCGTACCTATTATAAACATGAACAATATATTTAACTAAACTATTTAACTATATTCATATTTAATATGTTTCATGTGCACTCATGAATAGGCAACAAGCTCCAATGGACTTACGTTTCTTTACTTTATTCGATATTTGGTAAACTATTTACTATTTAACCAAGTTTTTGTGTCCTGCAAGTACAATTGACAGTGGCGTAACTACAGCGTTCGGGGCCCCTGGAGAATTTATTGAAAATGGCCCTTCTTCATTGTCAAGATAAACCAACGGTCCGGCTTTTACTTTTGTTAATTCGCCACTAGAAGTACATATAATTTTACATACATACATATAACTAGTGAATATACTAGTAACTTTTAATTTAGGGGCAATACTGTAAATCTGATTATATTTTATTCTTACAAATGTGTTTAAATATTAACTTTTTTAAATTTGTCTATACTGTTCAGAAAGTAACTCATCAAATTACCGTTTAAAATGTTAAACAAGTATAAAAGCAGTTAAGTTATTGCGCAATACCTTTTAAATAGTTTTAAACTGTGACGTACAACACGAAGAAATCAACCTGGCACTCGCCATAAGACTCCCTACCACCACCTGACTGCGACTGCCGCCGGCCTCGCCTTCGCCTTCGAGGCGACCATCCCTCGCTAACGCTACCACAGCGAGGGGCCTAGTTAATTTCTGCGAGTTATTTGTTGGCCTTACAAGTGAAATATAATACAGACTCATCAGGCATTAGTATGTAAATTACAAGGCCACATGACGCAAAGTGAATAAATTATTCAAACCATCAGTAAACCAAGTATTCAAATCTTTAGTTGTGCCAAATAATTGTAAGTATTCACCTAATTTCTAACCGTTCTTGTCTTGTTTTACAAGGGGAATACTATGAGTTGTCATCAGTCTAATGATACACCAAATAAAGATGAGCACGGTCATCAATCCCTTTATTGTTCATTGTTGGAAACTGGTCTACACTCAATGAGAAGTGAACCATTTAGTCTGCCTCGCTGGCCACATGCAGGTTGCCAGACTTGACATACCTTCAAAAACACGATTGAAAACTAATGTTTCCTCAATTCAAGTCGAAAATTATGTAGAGTGACAGAATAAGTGATCTTCTGTACAATATTATATACTATATTGCATCTGTATTTATTAACAAATAAAAACCTAGCTTAATATACATTAATTCTAATTTCTATAATGTAAAACAATAGTGAGCAAATTAAATTACTATTCAATAACAATTTTCTAGAACAACCTAATATTGTTTATAATACATGGGAGCAATTTAAATAAAACATAGGTACACTCTATATAATGCAATGTTCATGCAGGTTTCCTCTTTACTGTGGAGCTTATGTCGTTATATTACTTTTGTGAGGTCTACTGAAGGGGTAATAGATAAATTTCAACATTGGCTATGACAAATATAATGTAACTTATAATTAAATCAAAAATGTTATTAGCTTTAGACATTAACTTAAGATAAAATCTGTCACCTGTGCCGCACAGAATAATTAAGTATCATAGGAGATATTAGATGTGTAAAAGGTGAGATGTGAACATACTGCAGTATATGTTAATAAATCTCATTTGAATTTCAAGATTTATAAACTGTAAACAGTAGACAAGATTGATAATAACTTAATACCAAATGATGCAAACATTTATTTTCATTATTTCATGAGGTGTTCCGTTTTATTAATATATCATCTTTCTCACAGGGTAGTCAGAGAGTACAGAGTGCTAAAAGTCTATCCTTACAGACCTGACATCTGACATGCTTCTCGGCAAACCTTGACCAAATATGTCAGTTCTGTTTATTTCACAACCCTTAGTATTTGATAACAACACACAGGCATGTATATCAATTTTAGAAAAGGTGAAAGAAGTCAGTCAGGTCCGTAGCAGGTGGAAATCCTCAATGTCTGCCCACACCAATGAGAAATAGGTGTGACAATATACTGTGTGAGATTAAAGTAAGTGTTTTATACCTCCCATGAGTGTGGGTAGCGTTACTTGCGCCAGTACTGAGCGAACTTGTGGAACTGCTCCACCAGCACCGCCATCACGGCGGTCACGGACATGTCCAGCAGGTTCTGCAGGTAATGGACGGCCTCCTCATCTCCCAGGTCCAGCCTTGAATTATATTATGAGAAATTAAGCAAAGTTATTGATGCTGTTTTAAATGTATTCAAAAGATTTATGATTGGTGTTGTTAGGTCATCATCAGCTTGTCTTAGTCAACTAATGGATGTAGGACTCCCTGAGGGGTTATGCCTATAATCCCTATGCAGACTACACCTTCCAAGTACAGCCAGTCGCCAGAACCTCGTCTATTGTATGCTAGTACTGGCTGGTGAGGTTGGCTTAGGTTCAAAAATGGAGCCCTAAAACTCATATATTACCTTGAAAAAACATAACATCACCTGAGTTTGTCTTGCACCTTCTTGACGGCCTTGTCGGGCTCCAGCGCGATGTCGGGCACCGAGGCGTCCGCCATCAGCGAGAACAGATTCAGCATCAGGTTTGCATGTCTGTGGACACAAAGCATATACAGATTTACAACTATTTTGACTGCCTCATAGGTCGAGTGATCATGAGACTATTGGTCGAGAGGTCCTGGGTTAAAATTCCGGGATAGGCACAACTGAATTTTTCTAATTCAGTTTTTTTGTAATAATGGCTCGGAATCTGGATGTGTCCATTTTAGGGCAATAAGCTCACCGCCTATTCCATAGCGGGACGTGGGAGCGTGGCGGTGGTACCTGCGCAGGTGCAGGAAGGCGGTGTAGCACTGCTTGCGGAACTCGTGGTAGTGGTCGGCGTGCGGGCCGCCCATGGCGTCCAGCATCTCGCGCGACAGCTTCATGGGCGGCGGCAGCGGCTTGGGGTCGCGGCCCAGGATGTAGCCGAAGTCGATGTGGAACAGCGCGCCCGCGCGCGTCAGCAGCAGGTTGTCCAGGTGCCGGTCGCCCACGCCTGCCGCGGGACACATTTAACATCACGCCGGGCCCCTCACGGAATAGGCAGAGCGCACCCAGTGCTAAATA
>DWTO01004934.1:0-11108 GCA_018244755.1 Jemadia pseudognetus
TGTTAAAAATGAAAAAGTACAAATCACACCAACTTTGTAAAACTAATGTAGTCAAAATTATTTACTAGTATAATATAAACATAGATGCCAACTTATTATAATAAGAGTGACCGCAGCCAACTTTACATGTAACAGACAAAATCTAAATAAAAAAAAATATTACGGGCCGTATATTACAGTGACTAAAGTCTTTACCCTCCCTACCCGTAGTAAATATTAGTTCGACCCGCGCTGTACTTATGTACTCTCTGCCTGCCCCGTAAGGAACCTGGCGTCATGTAATAATAATAATAAAGATAAGTAACATATTGCATAAGACACGGAAAATTATGTTAACCAATACATAAATTGATTGTCGTATGAAAAAAAGCTTTAAATCACTTTTACCGCCTCACTCGACCTTCACCTTTACGATCACGCATTTCTGATTAAACACTAAGCGCTATCATCATACGAACAGATTTAAAACACGCTCCATTCACTGGATTATGCAAAATAAAAATATATCAAATTGATATGCTAATGAATCTCTCACGAAATCACCACACGACTTACGACTCTCGATTTTTTAAATTCGTTTTCATTACTCACAGGTATTCGTATATATTATGTGTAATAATAATATTAAAGATAGCAGCATCCTTGACTTGTCGAGTTTGTCGGCTCTGGGGTAGATGTTACAAATGAGAAAATTTGAGATCCAGAAGCCATGTGTAGATATATCACAAGATATTTATCACCATTATTCTTTTGGAATCAAATTATCGCTTCCAATTCAACATACTCTAAAATAACTTCTACGATATAATAATAACATATATGTTCAATGCGAGTAAAAGTCTTATTCTATATTTCTAGTTTTACTAGTACACTAAACATACATGATGTTTACTTTTATTGACACTTGTTTACTTAATGTTTACTTTTGTGTGTACAAAAAATAGTAAAATAAAAGAATGAAACGAAAACCATTGGCACCGGTTCAAGCCGGATCGAGATAATTGGCATTAAAATTACCGAAAAGTGTCCGGAAGATGTAACAAGCGTATTTAAACGTTTGCATGCCATTAACAGTAACTCCAATTTATCCAGTTAACTGTGTACTGCAGCGCCACAGAGTAGATCACTTATAGAGCCAATTCGTAATAATACTATTATTATCATTTTTATTACATCACGGCAGATTCTTTACAGGGCAGGCACAGAGCATCGAGGGCCAAATATCTCTATCCTTACAGATCCGCCGCGCTTCTTCTACTAGTACATATGTATGTACATTCATCGCTCTCTTCATACATACTAATATTATACATTCCATACAGTATTTTCAATATCTAATATTATTTTTGGGTAATGATGTATTACGACATATGTTCTGTACATATCACTTTTGTCAATAAACAAAGTCCAAATCCGGAAAGGAGAAAAGTCACGTTGCTAGGCAACCACCCCATAATATAGCCATCCAATCCTATCTAATACCGTACAGAAATTGTACACGAATCGACACTGCACTTCCCCTGTATTAGGTTCTTTTATTCAAAGCAGAGCAATATCCATAAGCGAACTATTGGAATCGTATCCGTTCACAATCAAATATCGTTATAATTGGCGAAGATTTTACGCAAAACGAACGGTTCGAACTAGAAAAAAAAACCGGATAATTACAACAAAATAGAAGTTCATATTAACATTAACCTAATATCTTTATGGAAAAATTGTACGATAATACAAGTTATCTGTGTCGTCAATATAGGGATGACAGATCCACATCGGACGTGTTGGCGGCGGAGGAAGAATGCGTTAGGATACAAAACTGTAAATTTTAGTTTCCATTCAATATTCACTTCACAAACATATGAAATAATACTTTCACTTAATACACCTCGGTAACGCAACTGCTGAGGGGAACACGTCTCAATGATATTTTACAAGATATTTCTGCGATGCTTCATATCGCCAGTTGATGGATAAAAGGAATGGAGCCTTATTTCGGCAAGTTACTTTCCACGTGCCACGTCATCTAAGCGGCTTAACGTCAAACCCCACATCAGTCAAGGCGAGGGGCTCAGCGGCCGCCCGCTTACAATGCACCGCGGTGTCCGCGCCACAACCCTCCACCCTACCAACAGCATACCGAATCTCACTGACATTAGCCCGGTTTCACTCCGCCAATGTCAGTCACACTTTAAAACACTCCTAACAATAAAATGTATGTATTTTGATTTCAATACTTTCAAAAAAAGTGTTTCGATGGCTTCTAGTTACCAGCTTTAAAAAGATATAAATATTATGTATATCATATTATCATCATCATCGTCATCATCATAAGAGCTTCTGAGTCCACTGCTAAAGACGATGATGAGCGCCATCGCACTAATAAATATTTTTTTTCATCGTCGTTATTACTGAGGATATTTTTATCGACACTAAAATGAGCTGAACATGTAAGTATGTTATAATATAAGACTTTAAAGAGTTCCTAAACAAAAACATGACTGAAATGTTCATAATTTGATATTATAACAAATTTCAATTTTTTCGTGACACCGCTTTGAAGTTGTGTCAGTATTGTGCGCCGTCATTATCAAAGAAGTCACTGAACGGCTAATAAAATACGTCGCTTAATTGATTCTTTATAATTAATTGCCGCAGTACTTTGACGATAAAATATTATAAACTTCATTAGCTGTGTCATTTAATTGAAAATTACTTTTCGCGCTTTCTACATAACGAGCGTTATTAAATTGCAAATGACGTGTGACGTCATGTCATTTGGATGCGTGCCTATATTATTCGCTACAGAGATAACGTATTACATATATTAACATGCATCAGTTTGACTAACTGATCGACGAATAATTGATTACAACCCATGAGACCTTAAGAGGATGGGATGGATAGTGATAAAAGATATAAGGAGGCACATATCGTGTTACCAACTCCGATAGACGTATATTTTCATAATTAGAACGATAAACCGTAACGCGCATCAACTTCGTTTGATCTGACTATTAAACGTATTCTCCACCGCGTCTTCATTGCGATCGGTGGGAGCTCAAGATGAAAAAACCTCGAATATATAAGAAATTATTCAGGCTATGTCATAAAAAAACATTTGGTCTAAGCCAATACCCCATTCAATCATACAATTGTTTGATTAATCGAAATTACTACCAGATAAAAAGAAACCGTCAACTCGTAACCACCTTTTCTCACATACGTATTCAAATACACAACACACATAATAATCCGGAGTATTCGCAACAAAACACTATTCGAGTACGCGCATTGTAAATACAACACAATAATGATAGCGTACATCTGGACCACTTCAGCCGCCCTGTATCCAACAACCCTCGTAACTTTCCATCACATAAAACCCATCCCCGCAGCAACGGCGCACAAAAAGCTTTTCATCGCGTGCCCGTACATGAAAAACTTAACGCCACCCACCATGGTATAAAATGACATAATGACAGACAATCCGTCAAAACAAGGGTTTTACATTCTGTACACACACGCATACACACGTCTACGTTACTGTACATACAAACACATGCACACTCTGAGTACGTAATTAAAATTGTACTCAATCCTTTCAGTATCTGGTGAAGCTTTCAAATTTTCGTGCATTTTCATAAAAATGGCAGACGATTTAAAACATTAAAGTGGAATTACGTCTTGAATTTTATCACTGATTTATTTGGACTTGCAACGTGACAAATGGAATGTCTTAATTTAACCCATTAACAGGGAACTGTAAAGTAAAAGCTTCAAATTTTACGTTTAACGCATGACTTTAATAGTACAGGTTTCGATATATCCATAATACTTTATTCACTAAGATTTTTATGAATACCTAATTATATTGTTACTTTGAACTTACCTACTACTTACTAAAGTAACAACCGTGCTAGCATAGAGATTTAAAATTCAACCTCCTCCTTAGGGATCCTGGGTTCGAACCCTGGTGCGTACCTCATGATAGAACCATATGCGGTTTAAAAACTAAAACATTATTCGCTGTAACGGTGAAGAAAACGAAAAGTTGCCAATCTTCACTAAGGTGTGTGAAGACGGCTAAGCTAGATTTGGCCAGCATGGCAGACAATGGCTTAGATCCTTCTCATTCTTGAGAGGAGACAGACTGGTCTCAAGAATGAGAAGATACTCTTAGAGACCTCCAAGAGTACAATGGTAGGAAAGAATGATGATTATTTTCGTTGAATGATATAATTTTACAGGTAACAAAACAAAGTTCTCAAGCAACCATTTAATTTTCACTTAGTGCACCGGCGACATAGAAATTACACACCGATTTCGCCCATCGAAAGCAAGACGAAAACTTTCCCAAGAGTCTGTGTGAAACACACCAAGTTTTGCTTTACCGAAACTGCTGCCAAAAGTGTCGGGAGTAACAACTATCTGGGACGAAGTGTTTGCGTCTTACAAGTATACGAGTAGATGTCTTTTGATACACAGCGGTACACGATTTCTTGATTGTGACAGTGAATAAGAATTGATAGTTTCTGGAACTGACATGCACGTAGAATAGAGATGAATGTAGAAATACGTCAGATCTGTAAGGACACTGGACACTTCGTGCTCTCTGCCAACCTCGGTAAGAGTTCTGGAATTAAGATACAATAATAATAACAAATCATACAGGAAAGATTAGGGATTTTATTAGCTCGAAAGTCAACAAATATATTACATCGATATCACAGCTATGAAACGTTTCATCTGTATTATATTTATTATATTACGCTTTGTTGAATCGGAGCTATTCAAAAACATCTCCACTCAAACAGTGCGAACCAAAAACAGTCGAGAAGCTGGAGAACATTTTAGGCTACAAAGTCTGGATTGGAACTTCAAACACGTGCAGTGAACAAGACAGTAAAGGTCGTGTGGTTACGTGAACGGTGGCCCGACGACTCGTCCACGTAAGTTTTCTGACCGGGGAAAAACAGTCGCACATCGTGACAAGCGCGGACGTGACTGGCCTCGCAACAGGGGCGGGCGCCCGCTGTCGGCGCAAATTTCACCACGAACCGAATCGCAGGTTTCAATTCTGCACTTCACTTCGGAGAGCTACAAAGTATGGGCACTGAATAGAATTTTGACGCAAACGTTGCTATTTCAAAATCGGCAAGAACTTTTCCAATTGCTGCTTTCGATTTCCTGTTAGGTTAATACCTTTAAATCGTTTGATTAAAAGCTAAAAAAAGACCCCTACAATATATCTACGATACAATGTTAAACAGAATCGATGTTTTCAAATAAATAATAACAATTATTATTAAGTAATAATAAAAATTATAGTATTCTTTGTAATAGCAATATTGCGAAAATAAAATGAATAAAATATAAAATTTCTTTAAAGCGGCTATTGTAGCCTAATTAGACAAGCAGAATTTTGAAATAACTAATGCGACAATACCTTAAAATTGATTAAAAAACTAATTAAAACAGGCGAACAATGAACAATACGATTATTCTAAAGGCACAAATACTCGTTTATAAGTACGTAATACGTAACATAAGCTTCTCATCCTCGAATAGTTAAGCAGAGAAGTGTAGTATAGTACCCTCCCAAGTTTCACCAGTCACATCTATGTCCCACCTTGTAATAGGGAGTGAACCTACTACCATACACCGGACACAAGTCCAGGCTGCCAGCCACTACAAAAAATTTGTACTAGAAAAACTAAGTTACAAAAAAACAGTATGCGATCCGGGAGTTGAACCCATGAACTCTCGATCATCTTTTGCACTTGTAAGCACTCAACTAATGAAACAAATTTGCTAAAATATTTATTTAAATAATGAAATAAAACTTAATTGTCCTTCAATAATGAACATTCGATTGGGTAGGATATAGAAAATTATAATACCAGGGATCATGAATGAGTCCTTTTACAAACCTTCATAAAGAAACATCACGACTTCCGCAGGGAGCAGTTCACACCCCGATATTATTGCCGTGTCATAAACAACAGCTAATCCAGCGAATGAACGATTATTATATTAAATTACCTTATTCTATACACTGTAACGTCGCGCCAGGTCGCTTACGGGGTAGCAGACTGTACCTAGTGACAAATACATATCCGTATCTTTACAGACCTGACGTGCTTCATCTACATTCATCGCACTCTTCGTAAACACACACACACACAGAGAGAAACACCCACACACACCTGTAATGGTCACTACTAATTTAAATTTAACGAATGTACTTATTTTACATACAACTAACAATATTATATTACAAGGTGATATGAGTGATACTTAAGGTGACACTTAGAATCATGATTTCTGATCGAAACTCTTTTCGCCTTGATATTGGTGTTCTCGAAACGCAAACAAAATAGAATGTTTAGCCTTCATTTGAAAAGAAAGAACTAATTATTGCACTGTAAACCAATATTGGATTTGGCAATAGGTATATAAAGCCATTTAAACATAACGACATGAATATGCAATGCCATAAAGACTACGCGCAACTTCCGATGAAAGAAGGTTCGCTCCGGTGTGATATGACCGTATAATTCACAGACATTAAAGCAGGTAAGGAAACGGATGTATATTTACAATGGGGAAGCGGAATTCCGAGGAGGGATAACTCTCTCAATGGGACATGTGGATATTTTGTACGTATGAATAAACAGATCGCTATGAACATTACAGGAAGTATTTACATTTAGAAAAGAATAGCTTTGAACATTAAACAGAGTTTAATTATCATCTTCTTCTTCATCATCATCATCTTCTTTAACAACAACATCGACTAATTTATCTCAGTTTAGCATTAATTGACTAACGTCTGTGAACTCGTGTAAGACCTTCAGATAGCAACTTTTCATCTGTTCTACTTGGTAAACTCCAAAAAGATACAAAATCGGATGCTCCTTGCCGGATTGTCAACTTATTGGTGGTTTCACCCAAACTCGCAAAGGAAACGAAATCTTAATTAATTAGTATATCACTTTGATTCACTAAAACACGACCACTAGTACTTGGGCAAACACAAAAACCTCATAAATTATAAGGAATATTTATTATTATGCTCAGAAATGATATTACGTTCCGGTCGCATTGTCGATTGACCAAAATATGACAGAAAAACGTGCATAAAATCATTATTAAAAAACAAAACTCAGCACACCATGTTTCCAAGTTATATATAACATGCAGTTGTCTGGAATGGAACACCTTTAACTTTGAACATACAATTAAACACAGTTAAAGTGACAAACAAAAAGCTGCGAGTTTATTTGCATGGAAACGCCGTAAGGAATTCCAAACGAATGAACGTTCCGCTAGCGTAAGAGAACAAAATTACAAATCACAAAATTCACGAAAAACATTTGAAACGTTATTATTTGTAAAAGAAAATATCAGAACAAACAACTTGTCAGTTCGGAACGTTTCGCCTTGACGGCAATTTCAAGAAATTAACTTGCGTTGTTCGAAACAAACGCGGCCCTATAATTTATAACACCAACAAACTCGTATTATTAGAATTACCCATTGTGAAAGCTGACTTTGTTTTTCACATAATGTTTTCGGCACAAACAGTTTTGATCATCAAAAAGCGGAACGTTGCCACCCAAGGCACATAAAGCGCGAATCTAAGAAGACTTCACCGTACTCTTGTTGACCGTGCAACTTAGGGAGTTGTGTAATCCGACAATTTGCCGTTTCTAACTCGCAAACATAACAAAACAAGCCGAACATATTCCCGGGGCTGAAAGGAAGTTCACTCCAAAAGGCAACTGGCTGCGGCGAAACCTTATATTGTTCAATTTATGACATGTACGTTACGTACGCTGCGCTCCAGTTTCTGCGGTCATTCACGCTTATATCTCTGTGATATTTCGTTGGAAATAATAAGCCAATATGTGCAAAGGATAACCAAGCACAATGGATTTCGTTACTAGCCTGTTTTGTATTACACCATCAGAAAATAGGCTCATATGCTGAAGATAACTTTCAATATGCTCGCCTGCTATCAAAGGTTAGGTTAACGGAAACAAAGGAGGAAAAGGGGTGGAACAAAAGACAAAACAAATGGATATATTGCGGACTTTGGTAAGTGTCATGTGTACGCCGATAAACGCAATTATAGTCATATAACTCTCAAATTGTTTCGTTTCGCAATTTGGCTCGGGGTAGCAATGGAGTGGGGATGGAATGTTCTAGATAAGTGTTTATAGACCAATTAGTGGCAAGCGAAATGAGGCCTATCCGGGCCGTCGTAAACCTGGTAACATTTGAGATACGATCGCGCGCCAGATACCGCGCACTGTTTAATAAATTATCGAATTGTTGACCTTTATACCAGTGCGATAACTACAATTTGATTTAAGTTATAGTTAAAACATCATACAACCCCGATATCCAGTGCAATGTTTGTTAATCAAATAAATAACGTCATTGTTGGTGTTTTTTAAAGTCAGAGTTTAATTGCATTTTGAGTTGTAACTAATTACATCAAAGCAACAAGACATCTTAGTTTGAACTGGGTTTCACTTATTAAGAACACACAGCATAAATTTACACATTTTTGGCGGTCAGACAGACCGATTGGATACCAGTGTTCAACAGTAGAACGATTAAAGACTTCATGATGATAATATTCAGGATGACGATTTTCGTTCATATATAACGCACCTGGTTAAATTGAGCGGAAGTTCCTGCATGCTTACTGTAAAAAAAATTAAGCAATTTTTACTTTTACCATTCACGTCACCTTTTACTATTCACGTCAGTAACATAACCGTTTTCGTTTCATACACAAAACAACAAAAAAATTACAAAGCTACGAAAAATCTAATGATACAAGCGATAAAATTCAGGCCAATTCAAATCGCATAAATATTAAACGCCATACGTTCAAGCTGCCTTTTTCAAACCGTCTGATCTGCACGGATTTGTAGAGTCGAACCGACATCAAGGCGATTTATGCACGTGTGCAGTATCTACCACGTATCGCCTTTCACGAGTTATATCAATCGCATTGAAGTGGGTCGTGGCAACTGGATACCCGGTCGATAGACCAACAGTGAAGGGAGTGTAATCGAAGCTCGTGCAAGTTACCCAGTCAACTCGTATCCCCTCCATAACTCACGCTATGAGAGACTGGTTCGTTACGATGTTCGAAATTTTAAATTCTATGGCCTTTTTTTAAGGAAATGTAAGTCAATCTGTAATACACTGACGTAGCGAAGCGGGAGGAGACAAGCGCCCTTGTCTCCTCCTAAAAACACTGATACCCCGATGATTGGGTCATCGCCGTGCTCTAGTGAGGATAGAGACTATTATGAATCCGCCGACTTTTATTTTCTTTAAAGCTTCATAAGCGTCTGACGAAACTTATTGTTGTACAAATATAGCAATATAAATGACTGAACGCAGCGGAAAATCCAATTTCCGTTTATCTCTCCTCATATTAAGGTCAAAGTAACAATAATCAAACAAGTGCATACATGCTTAACCACACTTTCAAGCTTATAAACAATAAAATCCTCAAATGAACAATAGATCCAAGTTAACAAGCGAATAGATCCAAATTAACAAGCGAATAGATCCAAGTAAGAAGCGAATAGATCCAAGTAAGAAGCGAATAGATCCAAGTAAGAAGCGAATAGATCCAAGTTAAGAAGCGAATAGATACAAGGTAACTGGCGAATAGATCTAAATTAACAAACCAATAGATCCAAGTTAACCAACATAAGAATATGAGAGCGAATATCGCTCAAGTACCTACCTAGATAAATCGATAACAACACCCTTATTAAACTTTTCCATAATTCACCTGTGGTGTAACTATGTATTACACACATCCACTAACTACGAGTATCAACGGAATTAGGCTAAATGTCAATTTGTAACAATAAATTAGAGATCACGTGGTGCAATAAGGTCGCTCGCAAAGATATCAACTACTTGCCAATAAAGATATCTTTTAGTACGCAGTATAACTAATGAAACATATTCATACATAACGAGAGTAATGAGTGTAGAGAGAGCACAACATATTTGTAAGGCTAGATATATTTGGCTCCCGATGCACTCTGTCTATCCCTTAAGACACTGGTGTGAGGATATATTACTAAAAGGATTATCACACGCTGTTTGCGTTCAAAAAACTAATGTAGATACATACCTCAAACATTTCCGTTGCTAAAATGCTACTTATTCAGACGTTGGCATTAAACTAGGTACTAGTTATAAGATTTTCAATTTCTCCAACGATGTGAAATAGCTATAAGCAAGTTTGTCATAAAAAGCTTAATATACTAAACAATGAGAAACTTACAACAAAACTCGTAATGTACTTCTCGATAATTATACGACCATAACCATTGAAGCTATCATTAAACTTTAATGAATAGTTCATATTACAGGGTAGGTGCTAAAATTGCTGTAATTACAGTGCTTAGTTACGACACAAACTGAGTCATAATTAATTTAAGCACTAAAGTGTTTCCCGCTGAAAATGACTTGCCCCTGAAACGTATATAGCACACATACACACATTTAATAGACTCTTATTTGTGTAAAAATGTGTATATTATAAATCGAATTACGACTGTTGAGAAATATTATTCAGGTCTTCTTCGCCGCATCATACTCGTAGTAGCAGGGCGTCTGGATGTGCGCGCTGCATGGCAATAAACTCATCCACTGAAATGTGTTATATAGCTGGTCAAAAACGAAAACTCCTCTGCGTAGACCTTTGAGGAGATACAGAGGTAATGTAATATAACAAATCGAAGTAGGTAGATAAAATTACCACAATAAATACAAAAACAACAAAGACCGTGAAGCTTAAGAAACGGAATAAAGTAACAAGAAAGAATTTCTTAAACTGCTAAGAGGCTCAGTAACATTGAGAAGTATTTACAACAATACTCCATAATCACAGATGCTACTTCGAGTTATTTATTCTCTTTTTAAATATTCATTTGTTTCCGTTTCTCAATTCTAGATGTGGCGTGATTGTTTGCCAAGTAAAAGAAACATCACGCCTGTAATCCCCTAAGAAGTAGGCAGAGGAGACAGGAGTGTATACATAACCACGGACACCAGTTACG
>DWTO01004935.1:0-11108 GCA_018244755.1 Jemadia pseudognetus
CTATAAGATTTTTCTAATTTAAATTTTCTAGTAGTGGCTCGGAGATTGGACGTGTGCCCGGTGCATGGCAATAGGCTCACCATCTTTTCTATAGTGGGACGTAAACGTAACTGGTGAAACGTGGGAGTACATTACACTTCTCTGCCTACTTTTGTACCAGAATGAAGAGTATAGTCAATACATTCATTATCTCCTATTAAGTTATGGAGCCCTTATATTCTTGTATATCTTACAGACATGCAATATGTAGTCAGGCATGCAAGAAAAGTTAAGCAATATATGAAATCTTACAGTCAACAGTGTGCATATTCAAATACCATTTGGTATTAGCTGGGCAGAATAATCGTATTTATGCTATTTTCATAGGAAACAAATGTAAAGTACGCACTAAAATATATTACATATAGAGTTCCAGTAGTGGTTCTAGCTGTACACGTGCGATCGTCGAAGGCAGGCGGTGTTTGGACAGCGGGAGATATCGTCCGACTGCGTCCGTGGGATTTTAGGATTTCCTCATCAGCCGCGCGCCGTCGGACGGCTGATACGAAAATTAAATTATAACTATAATTTTGAAGTAATAATTTCGCTTCACTTTACTCGGCACTTTAAGAAGTGTTTGTTATTATATTATGACGTTTACAATGCAATTGTAATATAAGGATGTAGTAAAAAAGGAGAGAAAGGGAAATTAGTTTAAAATATCTACATGCTACACATAAATATATATAACATTAATAATATGAATATGTAAATTTTCTTACAACTGTACCTAGTTTAAGTACTGCATTAATTCAAGTAACTACTACAGTAACCAGTTACTATAAGATACGAGTATCAAGAATACTTTCTTCCAAAATAACAGAATCAATGAAAATAGGTATGTACAATATTTAGCGTAATATTTTGTGGTTTTTTTATTTATAGTATAGACAAGTAATGTGTGTGTGTCCATTAGCATAAAAAATATAATACGCAGGAACAGACTCCCGTCACCGGCATCCAAAATTGAATGATCACATTTACTCGAGGCTCCGCGTATTCCCTTACACAATTACCAGGTAAATTCCATTATATCTTAAAAGACAGGCGTTATAACGCTACGGACGAATGACAAACAGTCGGAGAGGCTCGGAAAAAACAAATCCTCTTGTCAACACGCAAAATAACGTCTTCGGGGAGGCCATTTTTCTTTTGCCATCGTAAACAAGAACTCATTTTGCTGTGACAGGGATTAAAATTATCTCGTTGTACCTTTTAAGGGCTTTTAAGGGTATTTTGTATAAAGCTGTAACTACGTGGGAAGGTTTAATTGTGTAAGGTACGGCCCATTGTAAGCTCCCCTCGGCTACTATTGTCGTTTTAATAACTATCCCTAAAGGATCAAGTGTCAGGGACAAGTTGTAAAATAACGTGATTCATAACAAATAATTGAATCTATACGTAAATTAGTTTCCATATCTCAAAGACATAACCTACATTTGTGCCAAAACCACTGGGCCGCATCCACCATCAATTTCAAGGAAGAGAAGTGCCGAAAACTGTTTCGCTATTCCCACTCATTTCATACATGAACGGCCACGTTGCTGTATCATCATGACTTTTGTTTTAATTTCCAACGATTAAATACCTTCATGAATTGCAATATAACGTTTATTAGAACATTTAGAAGAATTTGCATTTAACTCAATATGTGGAATGTACGCAAACAACAGATGTACCATATATTTTAAAGCATGTTTTTATTGCATGTTTTGTAATAATAGAAAGAATACGTGATATGTTGACAAAGGTGATATGATGTTTATCTGCAAAGTAGATATATCACCATGTATGTATGCGATGTAAATATTAATATATTTTAATAAAAATACAATCAACTGTTGAACCATTTTTTACAAGAATCATATTTGTAATACGTTAACAATGTTTAGCATATACTTCAAGGCGTCGAAGTACGTTTTATTCATGTTTCATTACGCGGCTTAATTTTATGCATGAATGCTTGTATACCGCGGCTGTTCCACCCTCCGGCCTAATTCTGCGTTCGAATTTTCTACGGGAGAATTTCCAATAGCAGAGCAAAGACGGCTTTGGGGCAACCGCGCGGAAGTCAGGCTTAATAATAAATTGATGTGATATTTTTTAATCATGGAGATGAAAGATGCATTGCAATGACTAACGAGGAACATGAGTGGATAACATGAGTATCGTAGTTCTTGAAGAAATCTTATATGTTAATCTTTCTAAGTTTTTTAACCAAATCACGAAAGTTCAAACATCGCTATTAAGCGAGAAAAAATTCATAGATCAACGGTGAAGTTACAATCGCCTATAACTTTTCCGTTACGACATTAGAAGTGATATTCGGTACATTTCAACAGATAGTACTGCATTACTATCAGAAGTTAAAGTTTTCAAAAATACTAATGTAACCGGCTGCGATCCAGGATTCATTACAAATAATGAGTCCTCTTGAAGCTATACTCCTAACACTCTGATGGCGACAGTGGGGTAGGGTCTTATACGAAAACACAATCAAACATTATCTGTTTTCACGTTGCTCTGCATGGCAATTTTATGGCAGGTCCTTTATATTTCACCACCTGCTAATCAATCAGTATTCAGATATTCTTTACAGGGTTTCGGGTGCAAACAAATTTGTCGTTTACATCAGTTTATCGGCTATCCACAGTTGAGGGCCGTAGATTTATCGAGAGCATGTTTATGTTGTTTGCGTTCATGGAAATGTGTTGAAAGGTTGGTGGAACGTAAGATTTTGATGTAAGTTCAAGTTTATGATTTTCAATAAGTATAATCTGTAACATTTAACTGGAGCATTGCAGTGTTCTTCGAGGTCTATCTGTGATAACATAACTCCTGCACATATTTCTGTTGCTAAGCACCAACAGTTCATATATTATGTTGTTATTCGAAAAAAATGGAAAGACAACATACCAAATTTTTTGTCTTATCTTTCCTAACGTGAAGGTTTTTTCCAACAAGAGTGAATAAAAAGGTTGTTCATAACATTGAAAATTTTTTTCTTCACGCCGTCACTTGATTGGAAATCAGTGGCAGTACGGGTTAGTGGCTAACGCATTTCAAGCAAGTTTTTAAACGAAGTTATGTTACCCACCTAATGTGTCCTTTGAACTTTCCACTAAATGTGCTGTTGTAATATTAAAGTGTGCTCTTGTAACAACACATTTAGTGGGTAGTGGTAGTTAGTGGATAGTAGTAAGGATAGATAGTAACCGTGTACGGTTAATGTATGCTAACTTTGAGATGGCTCGCGATGAGAGAATAGTAGGTTGTCGCATGAAAAATGGCCTTGTATCTTTGTAATAAATATTGCACGTACAGGTGCCCTAGACACCAGCTGGCTGAGGAAGTTCGTATTTGGCGACGGCGTTATGAAGGGGCGGCGCTACCATGTGGCCGTAATGACTTGGCGATGTTTCGCAACTTTCTGACAGCTACTTTCTTTGACTCTGCCAAGACAATATTCCTCTCTCGTTTATTATAAATGTACAAATTTAGCGGACGACTCTCAGTAATAAAGCAAAGCTATTGTAATGCATAATATTGTCTACAGTGAAATGTGTATCTAATAATAATCTGTTGATCTTAAACCTACTCTTGTATTACTTCTTAATTTTCTGATCTTTTAAATATTCTTGGAGATCATATAGTAGAATTTCGGATACAGTCAAATCCATTAAATAATTTACTGTTTGATTATTATGTCATTGTAATTCAGTTGTGTCATTTTCGACAGAAATATGTGTTTGTTTAGTTTATGCAGCTATGGTTCTTTGCAAAATTTATCCGTACATTTTTAACTGTATTCAATAAATATTTCTATTGTATTTAATTATGTATTAATTTATAATACTGCTGCTTTACCCCGGATTATTGAAACAAATTAACTTTTACACCCTGCAGAGATAGTACTTCGATTGCTATAGAGATCAATCTACCCACATGTAGCACATAAGCATACGTTAAGAAATGTTTGTATATTTTAACACTGAATATACGACTTATAACGAAAGGTACATAGCAATATGCGGTGGTAACAAAATTTTTGATGTCATAACAGAGAAATTATAAATGACATCCGGTTTCATCTCCGTGGGGGCGCGGCGTATAGAACGACGTGCGAATTATACATGCCAGCGGCATTTCAACGAGTCAATACAATGCAGGAATGGAAATGACACTGGGTTTATGTAATCATTAACACCTGTGAAATGACTGTTTCCCGTTGATTTCTGCTGGCAACTAGAAAGTTCATTAGGTTCTCCTGTAAAAGGGGTTATTCAAGATTTTATGTTTGCACCGACATGGCATTTAATAAACCTTGAGGCACTATTTTGAACTTAGCGTTTATTGTGAGATCCTTTTTTCGTTCACGTGTTAGTAACTTCTGCAACACTGGCAACTCCTTTGGTACGCCAAAGTGTACATAAACTGGATGGGTTTCAACCAACAACGTACTACTTAGCCCGTTGTCATATCGCGTATAAAAAGAAAACATAACATCCAACTTCTTTGTGTAAAATAACAACGAGATTTCTCTACTCATAGCAGAAGAATCATAACCGTCACCCAATTCTACGTTCAAAGCGCGTGATAGATGGAACGACATATGAATTAAACATATCAACACCATTTCGGCGAGCTAAGATGGCGCACACACAGCAACTGCACTGGTTTACTTATATATTTATTTACGTCACACGGTTTCATTGTATTGTTATTATATTATTATTCCAGGTCCGCTACAAGGTAAGTAGTAATCCGCTCACTAATTACCCGCACCGCATGTAAGAAGAGTGGAACAGATTTAAACTTGTATGATACTTTAGATATCTATTTGCTGACAAATTCTTTGCTCTTAGTATCAATAATTTTAAATTAATATAGTTCTGAAGTTATATATTATATAAAATAAATTTCATGAGTTTTTCTATCACCAATAGAAAATTGATCAGCTTAATCCGTGCGCAAACGACCGTCCACACTGACAAAAATCTATTACAAATATAGAAGTAATAATTATAACGCATACATAAGTCTAAAGGTCCACTAAAACTCATTAGAGACTACGACAGTTAAAAGTAATAATAGTTATCTTAACATTGAATCTACATCACAGAATATAGGGGACATGAATGGGAGAACCTGAAATAACTCTACTCGGAACTAAAATAACTTCACGGCCATAATAACCCGCGCGGCTAAAAGGCCCAATTAACGTTTGGCGCACATTAAATCAAGGCATACGCTACGATGAATAGGCGTGTTCAGCGCCTGAATTATGTAAATCGTCTTTGGCGGTTAACGTCGTAATATTGTAAGCGACACTTCCGTTCGTTCTCTAAGATCAGGATGGCGTGGTGCTGGAAGGACGTAGAGCGCGGTATTAGGCCCTAACAGGACGTGCTTGCGTACCCACGCTTGTAACACAAACAAATATTATTAATGAAGAACTGCGTTTTTCGTTCCTATTAGTTTTTCTACGCCAATTTTTATTTTAATGGCACTGATGTGTACGCTATATTATGACCATGTTTTATGTCGTGTGATAATGATAATATTTTATGACCATTATCATGCGTCGTGCACACGTTTTCATGAAATGTAAAATAACATGAATATTAAAAAATAAGGTACATTTTAACCAAATACATTTTCGTACACAATAAGTACGTTAGGGGATCCACATCTAGTATACGTAGATCCACTGTACCGAATTTCTTACAATGGAGAGATGGTATCTGAGCCGCCATAAATTCGGGGGAGGCGCGGCGGTGTGGAGCTCAGGTGAAAATTATCAAAGGGGAGAACCAGATTTAAACCAAACATCGGTTCACGTCCGCGCTCGAAATATAAACGCTGGGTTATCGTCTGCAGACTATAAAATATTATGAGCGAGGCGATGCCACATCCAGTAGCCGCGGGGGAACTATAAAGTGCGTTCAATTTTACGTACCCACCGATGTAGATAAATGATTCGCTCGAGTGGATGATATGGAAAATATCGTTGTAACGTATTTCATCCGTGTGAAATGATCGTTCGCTCATGTGCGCGCGAAGGAATGTATTATATTGTGTTCTCTGTAGGATCAAATGACTCAAGAATATTTGTAACCACCTATATACAAGATTACTATGTAATTTTTTTTTCTTAATTATTGTAGAGTTCATTTACTTTGTATTTTATGCTACTTGAACTAATTATCACGATGTGAGAAGTTTCTCAGTACACATTAGTAAATCTATATGTACAATAGTGTTGACAGTTTATCTACTTGTATACATATACATGACATCGATAGTAAGTTTTCATGTTACCATGAATCATGTATTTTCATTTATGCACATGTGAATGAAACTTAATTAGCATATTTTACATACAATGAGCAGTACAATATTACTACTGAAACGTACGAAATAAGTAATGAATGATCTCATAAATTCAAAATTACGGAATTTTAATATATTTTAATGAACTTGACTCCGCTCAATGTGTTCCATCTGTACCGAAATTAAGTTAATTGGGAAGAAATTTATATATACACGCCGACGAGCGCTGATAACGGAGCTGCGGAGGTAACTTCGTGCGCAGTTCGCGAGATAAGGTCTACCTACAAGACATGTAGGTTTTGATTATGTGTGAAGATTCAACTGACTTATGACTGTCCGTGTCAGAGCAGAGAAAAAATTCAATCGCCGACCCAGTGCTGGGCTTCAGGGTGTCGTAAGAGGCGACCAAACCTGCCGCTAGCAGACCGCGATACGACGCGGTCTGTACTAAATACTACCATGTTAGAACTGCGATGTTGCATAGTAAATAAATCAAGAGTATTCAAAGCGTCTCGAACAATATTAAATATAAAAAAAAATTATAACAAACTGTATAACAGTCTAAAATATAAAGTGCGGAACAAAATAACCCGAATTTTGCTGAGTTTCATGATTGATAGCAATTGAGCTGCTCAAATAAAAATGCAATCAAAATTCTATTCGCACTATTAAGTTAGCATTTAATTTAATAAAGTTACTCGTGAATACCAAGGCATTGCCATAAGATCGTTGTACGACCGCCAGCTGGAAGGTAATGGCGATATAAGGAACATGAGCGATTTAATAATTAACAACAGAGGTGCCAAGTAGGCTGACACACCATCTAGAAAGAAAGAAAGAAAGAAAGAAAGAAGAAAGAAAGCTTTATTCGTAGAACATAGCAGCACATAGATATACAGAAATTCATAACAATTGTTCATAAATATTATATGTCAAGAGATATGATATGACGCACTTTTTATCGAAAGTAATGTGCTGCAGTATGCCTACAAAAATCTAGTATTAAGAATGTATTATAATTATTACATTTTATCATCGCGCCATGTGCCTTATGGTTCAGGCAGATGGCACTGCGAAGTATCTCTATTATCATAGAAATCTACTGCGATTTCATGTAATTTAATTTAAGCTTACATTTCGATGAAATTCAGGATAAGTGACATAATTAATATTTTAACTTGATGGGAAAGCGAGGCACTTTTCGTTTTTAAGGACAAGTGGGGATCGGCAGAGTTCACAGACCTTAGAGAGCAACCTAAAGAAGTTTAATATGCGCAGTTTATCGTCATAACCATGGACGAGTACCTCATTGGATTTCATTCCACATTTGATTATTAGCTCGTTTCTTAATGAAAAATAAAATGTGAAATGTTTGTTGGATGCACAAGAAAATTGGTTAGTGTTAAATATTCAGCTGCACGTGGTCGAACAAGTACACAAAACGAGCGCTTTAAATACGCTGAATTCATTTAAAAGAAGTCATCACCAGCCGAGAATCTTAAAAGGGTTGAACTCAATTACCATTTACTAGAATAATTGCTTTAAATTAAATCAGAATTGAATACACGAGCCGGTGCGGAGCGTCCCACAATTGATAGTGGGAGTAAATTTGAGAGGGATGCCACCAAACGACCTCATAAACCGGAGAAAAATAAAACGGCACTCCACTTAAATTATCCTGAGGTGCCATCAACGTGGAAACCGCCTCGCCTATCCGTATTACAGCTTAGTGGCACGTTTGTACTTTACGATCACGACGCACGATTTTAATGGCCGGCGAACACATGAGCGAATATACATAAAATATGTATAGTCAGTGGCTTTAGTTCCTAATGAAGCACTTTAGATTTGAATTCGATCATGAATTATTGATAAATATACTGTTCGAAAAGTTTAATAATTAATATCGATATTGGTTCATTGGATGACAGATGGTACCTCATATATCTTGAATCAAGGCATTCAAGTACGTTGACCGATATACAAGCCATGATGTGTTGACAATCGACAACTGATTATAGCTGGCTTGGCCGTGTGATTGTAATCGCAACTGTCGATCGTGAGGTCGATCGAGAAGATTTTCTAGTTTAAATTTGCTAGTACAAATTTTTAGTAGTCTCGGAGCTAGATTCGTGTCCACTGTATGGTAACAAGCTATTCCATAGTGTGATTGTACTACACTTTTCTGCCTACTTCTTCGCGGATCACGAGCGTGATGTTACGTTTATGATTGTGAACGAGATGAAGATTATTTAATATTATACTTAGTCGCTATTTACCGACATCGTCGTCACTAATAAAGCTCGTCATAAGCATTTACTGGCGATAAATAGGAAATTTTACAGTCATTCTCTGGCTTGGAGATAAACATGCTTCCTTTGATACCTTCATAAGATGCCGCGTTATGGTCGTGAAGGTGTCATTAATAAACAATTTCATGCCGGCTCCTTCATTATTAATTGCGAGTAGATTCGCGGGACCATTAAATATGCACTGCATCGGTAACTTCAAACAGAAAGGTAGATCTAACATATACTAACTTTCTGAAGTTTTTAGTTTTGGGTTTTATCAATATAAAAGGTATCAATATTAATGATAATATAAATAACTGTAGCTTTTTCTTCTTTGAATGTATTTTTTCTCCTTAAAAAGAACACGTAGAAAAACTTTTTCTGTCTGTGCCTCGTGACGTTTTAAAAGCGAAACTTGATGCAATCGTTTCACAGAACTTCGACTACTTTTTTTTCACTTTACTTGACATCGGTGCGAACAACTTTTAAGGTGTAAAAAGTTAAAACAAGTATCGGGCAATTAGGGCTGAAAAGAATTTGACTTATACGTCTTACAATGACTGGAGTTATCCTCCATATATACATATTTATATTCTCTATATCTGTATACATTGTCTTATGTGTATATTAATCTTGTCTACGTCTATTTAGTCTGATTCATATAACTTGGAAATTTTCAAAAAACTAATGACAAAGCTTTTTTAGGCAAGCGCGGGTTACCTTTACTTACTGTGAGGTCAGCCATACATGAATTGAGTTTGGCTGGGCTAAAATCAAAACTGGGTTAGTCTTTAAACTCTCGGTAATTACTAAAACTTAGATGTACTTTAGAAATGAGATTTTGTATTGTCTGCATTGAATAATATACAGCTCATAATTCTGAACATATTAAACGATTTTATTTTAATGCAAAAAACGGGAGCATAAATTTGAAATGCCACTTTCGCTCAATTGATGCAAAGTCAAGTAAGACATGAAACATAAACTCGACAACCCTAACAGAGAGAGACAAACTAGTAGATTCAAATCACTGCGCGTAGTAAGTCGAAAGTTTGAGCAACTCCCGACAAATTAGATTAGGTCCAGACTACTTCGACACGTTAGTTCTACACCCCATGCTTTGAACACTATGCAACTGCTCGACGTCTTTCAAATTGTGAATGAAGTAAACTATTTATAAAGCGTATGTTCTATAATTCATTTACTGACGTAAAAGATTGAGGCGTTTTCACTTTACAAAGCTACTCGGTATTGGGTAGTCATAGTGATTTATGATTAAACCTTGTACCGTGCTGTGATAACCGATCGATCTACAGTTATTCAATAGAACTCAAAATACAGGTCGATTAATAGATTAAACTAAGAATTTCGCCATTTTATAAGGACCTAAGCGTTTGTTACAATTTTATTTATGTGCCAAGTTACATACATACATCGAGTAGGTATGTGTTAATTATGTCTTAGTATAAATAAAGACGACCGATAAATTTTTCATAAAGTATTCACGTCATAAGTAATTTAAGATAGAAAAAAAATTGACGGCTACTGAGAATTTGCCATTCAACTAACGACGTAGTGGACGAAAGATTTAATTCGTCAAATTAGACTAATCTCGAACATAAATGGAAAGTGAAAATGTGATTTAAAAGTGAAAAAGGCGAAATATTCTCATTACGTGGATAGTCCTCAGACAGCAAACAGTTTGCTTACTTGAGACACGGCGCGTACTGATAATTAGAAACTTCGTATTAAAAAGGGAGGGTGAGAAATGTAGCCGAAGATATTCGATATGAATCAAAAGTAAAATTTTCATCTGTATATAAACGATAGAATTGGTATAAAACTCGTAGTGCTATTAAAATATGGTGAGTTTGAAGAAACAAACACAATGACTAGTATTTTTTATTACCGACTCCACAAAATATCTAGTTTGCAAAAGTTTGGAATTTGGAAAAATATTTCTAAGGCAAGCTAATGGTTTCGATATTCCGATAAAGTCATATTCTATTCGATGTCAAACAAAATCGAGAACCACATAACGACCGGTGACTTCTATCAGCAATTTCGCAAATACTGTACAAGACATTTCCAATTTCCTCAATTGTATTTCGATTTTCCGCCAATAGCCCTAAAATTTGAAGGTTTCCAGCAAACAAAGAATTCAAAACTGCCAATAAACTTAAAATACACCGCGCAGCATTTCGACCAACACGTTCTACTTGTTATTTTGTGTGAGGGGAAGTCTGGACGCTTACCAGACAATTCGTAATTCGATTTCCAGCAAGTTAAAGACAAAGGGGGTACTGAGTTTGTATCTGCCATAGATGCTGTACCTTTGCATGATTCGGAAGGTGAAATACTTTTAAATATGAGCGTATACCCAAAAAATATGCTGCAAAATTTGTATTGACAGTGTAAAAGAATTTGAGGAACGTAAAGGTTAAG
>DWTO01004936.1:0-11107 GCA_018244755.1 Jemadia pseudognetus
TTGTAGTGTTCGACCCGGGAATCGAACCCGGGACCTCCCGATCGTCAGTCGCACTTGCAACCAACACGACCAACGACGCAGTTATTAAAACATCTTTACCATATTGGCATCAGGACCGGGGTTGGGTAGACTGGCATTCGTGGTCTGCGCAGATGCTCGCCGGATGCATAGTCTTTTGGCTTGCATAATTTTATCTTCATTACTATTATGAGGTAGATTTGACTGCCCGTCGCTGTTTTCCTCTTTACATGGCGCCACCTCTGAATGATTGTCCATTTCAGATATTTCAGTTTCAGAGAAATCCATAGACGCCACAGCACGTGGCGCGTTGGACGTTGCTTCTCCAATTAGATTGAGGAATTGCTGATATAGTTTCTGGAGCATCGTTTCTAACTGTTCTATTTTGGCAATATTCGGATCTAAGGTTTCTTCGGTTTGTGTCGCTTGGTCGAATGTCAGCTTCGAGGATTCCGGGAACGGCGTGCTGCTCATCAAAGAGCGTCTACTGTTAAATTGAGTTTGCTTCAGCCCTGATGAGTTGTGGATTCTACTCATTGACAAGCTGGGTCTTTTTGTCGTGAACTTATTTTTCACCATACTATAATTCAAGTCTTGTGCGTGATTCTGAAAAAATATTTTTATATATTCAATTCTGGTATTATTTTGATTCTCTTAAAATATGATATATTGCATAATTTTAATATAAATACCAACTTATTGACATGGTATTAATATGTTAACATATTTATCATTATCATCAGCCTATTGCAGTCCACTGCTGGGCACAGTCCTCCCCTAAGGGGTTATGCATAAAATCCCCACGCTGGGCAAGAGAGTTGAGGATCTATAATTTTACTATTAAATTAAATCAATTTGAAAAACTACATACTGTGATTAGCGAAATATTAGGGACCTATTTAAATTATTAAATATAATAACATCAGGAGCTATAAATAATAATTTGAAAAAATATGTTATGTGCTCTATTTACCTTATCCTCGTCACTACTTAAGTCTGTGTCTTCTACTTGGTCAGATTCTGGATTTAAATACTGAAAAACAAATACATTCGATTCATATTATACATGTTGCAATTTTGTTTCATTACTAACTACTTGTGAATCGATTCCATTGGGAAGGTAAGTACATTCATATTTGGAATTGTTGTTCTAAAGATTGTACGTTAATTCGATTATAGTTCAATATCGCTGCCTATCACCAGGCACTTTTTAGATATGGATACAGGTAAGGTGTTTGACTATGCAAATATGCGTCAAAGAAACGACCCCGTCTGATAACAACAATTATAGAAATATATATGTATATAGTAGTTATGGAATGGAGACCGCGGCCTAACAAATATAGTGTAGGACGCCTTCCGGCAAGATTGAATGACAATCTGCGAAAGGTTACAGACAGAAGCTGGACTTAGTAAGACGAGTTTTGAGCTGCTGGACAGATGGACATGTGAACATGCTGGAGAGTGTTCATAAAGGGAAGCTCTGATAGGCCCGCGAAGATCATAATAATAGCAAGATGTAATATGTTCAACATTTAAAAATCATCCTTATCGTAAAATTCTTGTAAACACGGAAACCTAGAAGAATCCAGAACAATATTCTAATACGGTAATTGTAGATAATTTTTTAATTTAACAAAAAGTTTAAAAATAAACGGCTTTATTAAAATTTACCGCGAAAAGATTAAGTTGCTTGATTATCAGTCGAGATAATTATGAATAGATTTAAAGTTGAACTATCGTAAAAAGCTTAAGTCGATTGTATTGTTTCGAGATATGAATAGGTTTAACTAACAGATAAACATGATCTCACAATCGTTTCCATATTACTCATACGAATAAAGTCGATTGGTCAACAACTGTAGATAATAGGTACGGGACGTAAATATAATATTATATCACCGCTCTAAATCGTGACGATTGATTTACTTTTGCTATGATAAACACGTCTCTAGATCCGGCGGACGTTGTCCTGCCAGAATGTCGTCTCTCCTGCTATCAGCGGGCTCTAGGAACTTAATTCGATTTTTTCTAAATAACGCTAATTATTCATAACCTTTTTCGGGGGATAAATCTTTGTTCTTATTATGTTCTATCGCAGCGCCTTCTATGGATCCAAATGTGAACTTAAGATAATTGGAGACTTATTCAAAAACATATAAATATATTAAACATATAAAGATACTTATATAAATAAATCTCTGTATCTGTACTGTTTTATATTAAAGAATTGGTTCCGTGGGAAGTGCTCTTTCATCATTATCAGCCTTTCTAAGTCCACTGCCAAGCATTGGCCTCCCTTGTGAGGTTTTAGCCCATAATCCCCACACTGGGCATGTGGGTTGGGGTCCCGCAGATCGTGACATCTCGTACCGCTTATGCTGCTGCCCGCATGCAGCCAGGACATTTAGCCGTGGCTAGGTAAGCTATGCCACAATACAATCAGCCAGCTCTATAAATTTAGTTATCAAATAAACTTTGAATATTTACTGCGCCCTAGTTATCGAACTAATATGTACTTATGTCATGAAATCATGGTGCCAATAGCACCCTTCATTAATAAAAACCTGCTAAAACTCAATCTTTTTTTACTTATTGCATTTAAAGAATATCTGTCGTTACATTTCCTTTTAATAATAATATATTTATTTATTTATAATTCGTTATACTCACTATAGTAGTGGTTTTCATATCTTTCAAAGTATTCATGCATAATGATAGGACATTTTTCATTTGAGTGTCCTGTTTTTCCAACAGCACCTTGAGTTCTTTTACGTGTCGTTTTTTGTCTGCAATATACAAATACCAATAATTTAAATAATAGGCTCCATTTTAACGGAAACCTTTGTCTCGCTAAAATTTGGCGCGAACTCAATTGACGTAACCAACCTTCACATTATTTGCCAAGAAATTATAACTTAATTATTTTCAAATCTAACGCAATTACATATACAAAAATATATGAATGTCTTCACAAGAACGATTGTGACAAATTACGTTATTAATAAGTGTTTAGAAGTCAACAAAAACGATGTATAGATGTCTTAAGAAATAAATAAATGAGCCCGTATAAGAACTAATATGTTTAGGTTATAATACACGATCTAATTTTTACGTATTACTAACAATAAGTATTACGTAAAATTAATAATGCTTTAACTTTGAAAGTCTTCATATGTATAATACTCATGCCCTTTCACTAACATTCCCTAGGTACGGAAGCCATAGGTGCATACCGTAGTTGAGTACATAAAAATTAAGACGAGTATTTACATTCACAGGTACAATTATACAACCCGCGCGCGATGACGTGAGACCTATTTAATGACGTCATTGTGCCGTGTGTGTACAGTGCGAAATAAAATCTGATTATTTAAGACTGGGAGATTATTCGCAAGAATTTAACTTTACTAAAATTTATAAGGGACGATATTTAATCGTCGAATGGATTACATACATCTAGCAAGCAGATGTCAAGTTATCGCTCACGGGCTATATAGATAATGGCACATTTGTAGTACAAATGTCAATTATGTATTACGGAATTGAATCCGCAACGCCTTTATGTGAATTTAGAACGTTATGGCTATGGTGCCAAGACTGCAATAATTATTACAAATGAGTAAAGTTTAAAAAAATATATGTATAAACTTACCGGATATCCGCAATATTTTCGCGTGGCGTGCACCGTTATTGTGCTTGGCGGGAACAAAAATAACATTACCAATGTCAAAATTGGTTTCGCCGCTCGGCAACGTGCTCGAATTTACCACTCCGTAGCTAGAGAACACTTCGTTTTCAACCAGCCACTCCACCAGAAGCCACAGCCGGCGAGACATCACGACTGAATTACACTACGCCCGTCGAAGTACGAACCGACACTGAAGTATAAAGCTCGAATTGAAATTGCATGTTGTTACATCCGCAGGTAAAAATCGTGTACAATAGATAGGTAGCAACATAGATAAGCAACGATATTTTGAACACCCAACTACGCGGACCCTCGCCTATTGCAAAGCCAACAATGGAATCAAATGTCGTTTGAACAAAGATGGGATGCACCCTAGTATTTTTTGTATAATTTCGCCAATTGCACCGTGTTCCTATAAAATTTTTATATACTCGTAACTGTCGCTTCAAATTGTTATTAGAAAGTTGTAATGGTTGATTAGTGTTTACAAGTTTTGCGCATAGATTTATTTCTGCCCTAGGATTTCTATACACATACATTGTTAATATATTTACCTGTATCGTACCGCTAAAGCCACGGTAAGTATTCTTATAAAATTTCTATTACTGATTGATAGTAACTAAAAAAATAGTCTTATACTACTAACATACGTGGATACTAAGTAATATTCAGAGTTGTGCAGTACGCTCCCACGTTGCCCCAGTTACGTTTACGTCCCACTATGGAATAGGTGGTGAGCCTATACACAGGGACAAATCCAAACTCCAAGCCACAACTAGAAAGTCTAATTTAGAAATATTGAACCCAGGACCTCTCGATCGGCAGTCACCCTTGCAACCAACGCGGCCAACGATACATAATTAAATAAATCAACATTGGCAGTCAAAATAATACGTTTTTTTTCGAGGTTGTTTGCAAGTCTATTATAACCGTGATTGGTCGCTTGTGGTGGCTGTGTATTCGCGCATTTCTTTTCGCGGGTTTATCTGTACACGTGGCAATTCTGAGTATACAATCGAGAACATTCTTTTATTGCCCACCCCGTAAGCGACTTTCATTGATAATGTTCATTTAATTTCCAGAACATTCTAACAAAATGTTTGATCGAAGCGATCGAAATAAATATGTCTAACAGGAAATATTAATTGATATGTAACTCTTGAATAATTTGGTAGTACAGAAGTACTTATTAGTAGGTAGGCAGTGCGAGCTGTGTTCTGCGATCCCCAACCCTCGTGCCCAGCGTGGGGATTATGGGCATAACCTCTCAGGGGAGGCCTGTGTCTAGCAGTGGACTGTAATAAGCTGATGATGATTATGATGTTTTAGATGTATTTTGTTTATTCAGTTGTATTTGAGATATTTAATCAAAGTATATTTCATGTATATACATATTTTTTGTAATTTTAAATACGCTTGCACACTAATTATATAAATAAAAAACTAAACAATACAGTATATATATAAATACAGTATACGGCAAAGGAGACTTAAAATAAGCGCTAAACTATTAAAAAATATATTATAATTTCGGTATTACGATAATTCTTAACAAATATTAGTGACACGATTCTCATATAATGAAATCAATTTTCACAAAACAAAACGCGTAAAATATTGTCTCTGTCTCACAGTTTATCTTTTTCAAACTGTAAAGATATTAGCGGCGTGCACCAACAAAAGCAATGCCATATAGTTTTACGCGGCAAAAAATCCGCTTATCCTATAAGAATACGGAATACAGAGAAGTAAACAATAATTAAAATGTTAGTTACAACAGAATGGTGCGGTCAGGTAAATTTCTCCAGCAAGTACAATAGATAAGGAGGACTTTTGGACGTAATATCGCTGTGTTAGGATTGTAAAGTAGGTACCTGGGGTTAAACAATTGAAATACATGTGGTGGTGTTCTCGGGCGCGGTCCCACTTGGAAGCCTATTTGGTAAATTCAAATGCGAATTTCGTGTCAGTCTCCTTCTGTGCACTGTATGAGCAAGGTGCCCTTAATTACAATTGTCTTTAGTGAAGTGGTTAAAGAGTTTTATAACGCTGGTAAGTCTGTGATATTTGTAATAGTTAAATATGCAATATTTATTTTTTTATTTTTTGATCGGGGTGTTATACGAGATGGTACTAATGTTTTCCATGTCTAATTAATATAATTCTACTTTTCTATGTCATTGTAATAAAAAATGTACGAATTCAAAAATTAATTATAATAGCATATAATAGAAATGAATTAATTTATTTTTTTCTATTAGATCATCCAATAGGATAACGATATGAAATTAGCTAAGTAGTACCTATATGAAATTGAATCAGCTTTATTCATTCATTCATGCAAACTGTCTGGAAAAATTAAATTATATTGATTTAAATATTCACCTAACATATTTATTACAGACATATTTTCATAAAATTAAGGGAATAGAGTTAAATTTATAAACCTGTCGTTAAATATTATGTTTATGCTTTTTATACTTTATAATCAAATTTTAAGCGTTCGTAATATTTTAATTAACTTTTTAATTGATGTGTTTGTTACATTCTAGGATACAAAATGGAGACGCTGTCGGTACCGTCTGAAATGGACGCCGCTGAAGCTTTGTTAGAGCTCCAACGAGACAGTCGTAAAATGAGTGAGTTCCATTTATAATTTGTATCATAAAATATTTAACCAAGTGTATACAGATTATTAAACATACATTTTTTTCCAGAATATGAACAACCATGTAGTAAAGAATTTAAGGAGAACAGTCTACCGATGGCAACTTTTTTATACAATCTAATCGGGTCAAGAGTGAGTAGTTATGAAAAAGATACAAAAAAATTAATTAAAAATTCACTTTACAAGTATTATCGAAATTCATATTGAATTTTTTTGCAGTCATCTTTGAATGGAGTGCCAACGAATACAAGCACTCCCAAAACATCACCATGTCCCAAAACCAAGGGTAAATCGGAAGTAAGTCCACATTTTTACCTAAATTGTATTAAGTATTCATATGCATACAAAACTATTTTATATAATAAGCTCTGATGAAGTTGTATTTTATTCCTATGCTATGAATTTCATATTTTATTTTTCTGTTTCAGCCCAACTCTCCGTACAATAGCAAAAATTATACACACCACAACAAGCCCAAAACACCGGAACCACAGTACAAGACACGTGAAAAGTCTTACAACAACACTTTAAACAGCAAAGTCGCTAAGCAAGAAGCAGTTATAACCAAAGTCTGGGCAGACAGTTTCAACGATAGATTGAACAAAATTAACCGCCCGATACAAACAACACACGACAAAGCAACCCAAACAGAAATTGAATACCAAATGCCAGAAATTGAGAGCGTCATACGAAGCATGTACTCGAAGATAGAAGATTTGGAGAATCGTTTGAAAAATAAAAAATTCGAATCATCGTCGCTGATCGATTCTGTTACCGATCCGAATACCGATGTATCGAACGATGAACGCTCCACGCGTTCTGGAGCCAATTTTAAGGAAAGACGAACTCACAAACGTAAAAGAACATCCACTGTTAACACCGATTTTGTAAGTATCTTGTTTACATTAAAACTTGACCTATTAATTGGTGAAATTAGTGAAACATGCGTTTAAATTTTCATTCGGCCGATGTTATGTGTGGTTACTTTCAGGGCGATTACAATTCGACATCCGCTACTACGACATATGCTGAATTATCCAACGACGAAACTGAGACGGATAAGGAATATTCTAACAGCGGCAAGCTTTTAAAATCCAATCACAAAAATAAAGGAAGAAGCGATACGGTCTGACACGATTTCTCAGTGCACAATTAGAATGATCACTAAATCGTTTTTTTGTTTCCTAATTGCGTCTACTTCTCATCAGGTATCAATTGGGGAGGGTAATGCGGTAATACCAGCTAAACTCATGAAAAGCATGGACTGGTCTTCGTATACTAATGCGACCAGAAAACTTCTGACAGCTGTATTCTCACGCAAGTATGTGTAACACAAGAAGTGACGTTACAAAATGTATCTTTTTGTATAGAAATTCATTCTTTCGTCCTTTTCAGAGTATTAGCGACACATTCTCTAACAGGCAAGCCGTCTCCAGCCTTTCCTGACAAACCGGCAAAGAAGAAGTTAAATTCGTCGCTAGTCAATGACATTGTGCAAACGGTTGTTGAGAAATGTCATGTACCGGAAAGCGTAGTAAGGTGGGTATTTTGAAATATGTGGCTGTAATCATTTTTTTGCCACAGCATGTATTACATCATATTCTTATTGTATTCTAAATTTTATTTTTTCAGAACGAGTATAACAACAAAATGTGCAGACGAAAGCAAAATGTTTCGTAGTAGACAACAAAACAAAAAGAAACGTGTTGCTAGTAAAAAACGAAACCGTGAAAATATTCCGCCATTCAACTACGAATCAGACGATTCTAACGATTCGTATTATTCAAGTTAAGACCCATTAGAATTCACTTTTTTATAAACTAAGTGTATTAAGCTGTATCCAAATAATTATGATATTTTTTATTTTCGAGTTTTCTAAATTCACTTAAAAATTAGATACAACAGAACCTTCTAGTAATTGCAATAGGTTTGAAAGGTTTTGTTTAGGTTGACTTCATTTTAGTGTAAAGATGTATAATAAAGTAAAAGCATGGTAAAAAATGAAATTAATCTAAGGCTACCTATTTTATAGATTTTTTAAAATCCTTTGTTCTTGTAATGGAAGCTTAGAAATATATCAAAAAATTATTATGCAATGAAAAGAATTGTGATATTACGTTTTAGTTATGTAGGTTATTAATGAAATAAATGCAAATTGTATATACTAGCTGTAAATACAAGCTAGCAATCGAAAATAGTAAAAATTAAATATGCTCACGAGAAATTATGTATAGTGTAATAAATTGTATTTATACAGATATACGTGTAGAAATGATTCCGTGTAAATATATGTACTTATTACTAGCAATAAGATGAAATCCAATAAGTTTTGTATGAATGTGATTTTTAGTCTATTTTACTTATTAAAATTTCTATGAATATCGTCTGTGATGTGTGTCGAAAATTTTTACTGTGTGCTTAAAAATTATGAAATTAAATTTATTTTTACTCCAATTGAATTTTATTTGTAATTATTAAAATGTTTATTTTGACATTATGAAGAAAATAGGGTTAAAAACCGTCGACCAAAATTTTGTAACGAAGTGAAGTTATTCTGTAAAACGTAACTTCACGCCTGTAATCCCCAAAGAGGTAGGCAGAGGAGTCAATAATTATTTTATTATTCCATCAAAAATAATTAGAAAAAGGGTTATGTATTTAAATTAATTCCTCATTTTAATTATGTCAATTTTACTTGCTTATTTTTATGTTCACATTTTTAAAGGATCGGGTTTATTTTTTTCACTGAATTAAAAAACCGTTTTGGAGAATGGTTTTGCTGTTCTAATATATGTTTAAGCTATGATGGCAGAATAAATTTAAAATCATTTGTACACTTGAAAAAATCTAAAGTCAAAGCTGTCACAAACGTCAATAGAACACGACTCACGTCACACGTACCGTCACATTCCATCAGACGTCAGATTAAAATTTGTATTGGGTCCGAATGGGAGGTTGCAGAAACTGTGTTTTGATACGAATTATGCAATTAAAACTGTGATTGTTGTCCATGATTACGGTAGCGACGTATAGTGAATAATGTCAAACGACACAGAACTATTGATATCAGTACCGCGCTCCTGTTTAAATGAATTTTATAATAAATACCTGAATTTAGTGGAGACTTTTTACTACGTTACGTTGTCCGAGAATAAATCGGGAGTTACGAAAGGAAATCCTGATTACGTGTTTTTTAATGTGACGTTTAATTTGAATCAAGCTGATGGTGCTTACAATCCGCGGGAGCTCGTTGGTCGAATACAGGTAAGGGATGCTTGGTTACAATACAAGCTTTGATTTCTACTAAGAAATAATATTTAAGCCAACGGACGGATGTGTGGCAACTGTATGTAAGGCGCAGTCTTATTTAAAGAAGTAACTATTAGAAAGTTTTTCCCGAAGTGAAAAATGGTTTTGGTTACATTGTTATTCGAAATTTGGTTTATGCATATTTTTTCTACCACTTAGTAGTAGTAAATTTAGTGTCTTTGAAATACAGTGTATTTGTAATTTTTTTGATACTTTTTAGAAAACAATGAGGTTTTTCTTACATAGGTTTTTAGCTGAAATTTCTAGTCATAGCTCGGAGTTGGTTTCTTGCATATCTCCTCCTATATATGTACTCTTTTGGCTATCTCTTCAAGAATGATGTGTGTAATGTTACAACTTTGGTGAAGCTGGTAGTTTATTGAGATTACTATTATCAAATTTTCATGTGGTTTATTGTCCTATAATATAAACACTAATGCTTATATACATATTACTAATTTGTTATTGTAGTCTTTTACAATTACTGGAGAGCTGTATCTTCGATGCTGGTCTATTGACAGAGATATAAAATAAAATCTTAATTGATAGTATATAATAGGTTAAATGGCAGTTAAAATCTGTGTCTGATCTCAAAGAGGACCAATTGTTCCCTCAAGTCTGTTCCTCATATAACTTCTGTTGCGAAGTTAGTTGGTACATTAACTCCTTTGGTATCTACAAGTTATATAAAATTCACGGAAATAGCTATATATCTTTTATGAAAACGGAGGAAATGTATTCAGATAAATATTTATATCATTTAATATTAGTATTATGATGTGATATACATATATTTACCTTAGTATAGTTTTGATGAAAAATTACTTAATTTATAATTAATATTATAAAAAATATGTGATATAATTAGGGACTCACCATTGAAATAGATTAAAATAAAGTTGAAGAAAGAAATTATATTTAAAAATATAGTAGCAGTAATTATATTAATTTACATTTTACAGTTAAAATTTTGCCTTTTCTAGAATTTTTGTTGATATTTTTATCATTTACTACTGAGAAAACTTGAAGCATTATAATAGAAACATTACCTGTCTTCAAAATTTCAATAGCATTAATTTAATGTCTAAAAATTAATAAAAACATTTTAATAAAAAATATTAACTAAGATTATTCTATAATGTTACACCAGTTCCCATATGTGATAGGCTGAGCAAATAATTAAAAACAACATTTACATTATCAGAATATCATAATTTTAACCAAAAAATTTACTTCCATTTCGTTTCATCGTAATTGCTGTATATTGAACACTAATTGCATTTACCTTAACAATTGTCATATTTATAATTGTGACCCTGTTAATCGTTTGAATTTCGAAGCAACACTATAACCATACTATATATATATATATATATATATATATAACCATACTATATATATATATATATATATATAACCAT
>DWTO01004937.1:0-11107 GCA_018244755.1 Jemadia pseudognetus
CATAAATATGCATATATAAATATAAAATACATTAATACATACTTGAAAATATGTAGGAGACTAACTACAGGTGCTTATACTATGTAAAGAAAACATATGTTTTGTATCAACAGCTTTATAAACATATCTTTAAAATAATCCGCGATAATTACTCGTGTCACGATGATAATTCTTGCTTACATGTTTTAACACGTGTCAGGTACCTGTCAAATGTAGTGTATAATATTGTAAAATTTGTTCTCAGTTGGCATGAGCCCAATTTATGTTTTTTAATATATGTTTGTCGTTCGAACATATAAAATTGTTTTTTATTTCACAAAAAAATATTTTTATCCGTTTCATCATCATCGTCCTATTGCAGTCCACAGCTGGACATAGGCCTCTTCTGTAGGGTTATTTCCATAATCCCCACCCCCATACATTAAGTTTATTTAATATAATTTGTAATACTTCGAATAAATCTATCTATACAGATACCTAAATAAAATTGGAGTGGATAAATTAAAATAACATTCAAGAAAAGTCCAAAGAGCCTTCAAAACCAGCAAGGTATTGACCATCTCTCGGGTGTTGCGAATGTCCATAGGCGTCGGTAGTCGCTTACCATCAGGTGGCCCGTCTGCCTGCTTGTCAAGCTGAATATAGAAAAAAACTGCTTTTCACTAAATGCATACGTAGGTATGTAGGTATACACAGAACATATCTATACAGATAAAGAAAACTGAAGTGTCTGTTTGTAATATTAAAAAAACCGGTTTTTACGGAATGCATATGTAGGTACATATGTATTGTATACACAGCACTGCAGCAACTAATTTAAACATTTCACTCATAGTCCCCCGTTCCGCAGCATCAGGAGACCATGAAAGCTAAAGGCGTGAGCCGCGCTATAATAGCGGCAGCCGTCGCGGGCGTGTTGGTGTCTACGTACGCTCTGTACGTGGAGATGGCGGCGGAAGCGCGCCCCGGCTACAAAGCTTTATGCGATATCTCTGAGCACGCGAGCTGCTCTCGAGTCCTCACTTCCAAGTAAGTTGGTTGGGTTTTACTTTGCATGTCAGTTGTGGGTTGCACTCTTGTTAACACAATGTTTACCTCTGAATGCTTAATGGCGACTACACAGTTTTAATCCGGAAATTTAATAGAATAATCTGTTGCTCCAGTTGACATGCAAAATTCTTAATGGCAACGGAATAACGACCGTTACCGTTCACAGCAGGCGAAAATTACTTCTGCAATTTAAAAACCATAGGATTTCGAAAAAGTTAAACGAGCCAAACGACTTATCCGTACAAAAACCGGAACAATAAGAGATTATTTATTGTCGTTTTCCAGGTACGCGAAAGGACTTGGCTTGGTGTCCAAAAATTCACCGCTAGAAGTACCAAACTGTGTTTATGGGATTATTTTCTACTGTATTATGATATTTTTAGGTAAGTGCGTTTTGTAAATGATAATTTTATAAAAATAACTTCGTTGTCTGAAGTGTTTAAGGTGAACCAGAGTACGCAAACTTGAAATGTTCCTGTTTTCAAATTATACCTATAGGAATAAGTTACAATTTTAAGAAGATTTCAACTTATTTATCCGCATGAGATTTCGTATGATTATACATTTTATTATAGTCTTTTTATTATAATTCTAGATAAACCTGATACACGTACTTATTAGGTACATAATTTAAATAAAGAATGATAAATAGTCTAATAAAAAAAATCGCGAATCGCCAATTCACTCTACTGAAAATTATACTATAGGTACTTAAGTAAGATCATTATAAACTTGGCTTATATTTCATTAAATTAATTGCCGTGATTAATTTAAATGTGCAATATAATCCGTTTATTTTACCTTATATCAAGAATTTCCGCTTCGTAAAATTTTTGTATGTTTTTGTAACATCAACGAAAAATATATTGGCTTCTTAACTTGTACAGCTGTACAGCAACGATTTCGGTAATGTCTTGTTTTTTAATTAACTTATTCTCTGTTGTATTACTTAATATCCTCGAGTGCTGTGTTCCTGTTTTCGAAATAAACTTTCCTGCACGCTGTTCAATGTAATGAAATAAGTTCAATACGTTCACGATAAAGCCCTTTGATGTGTCTTTAATTAATGAAGACGCAGCCCACCAATAATTATCGGCTAATTATTTATTTTTGTCGACGTTTTACGTATCACATGTCACGACACGAATGATGACATTATCTTCGGCATTACATTAGCATACATTAATTACCCTGTTCCGCTACTGACGTTGTAATTACGAATGAAATATGAGTGGCTTCTCTTTTTGGTATTGAAACATCAACTCGTAATAAACATTTAGAAAACTACTGCCATAAATAGAACTAGTGTGTATTATGTATTATAGACATATTATCGAGTAGAACCAGATCTGCATTACTTAGTTTGTGTATATTTAAAAAAGCAAGTAACATCACACCTGTAATCCCCGAAGAGGCTGACAGAGGAGTATGGTGCACTCCTACCGTTTACTAGTCTTAATTTGTTTATATTATGTAATTATATATGGCAAGGGAGACAGAGGCTCACGTCACCATCAATCACCAAGAAGGTGGTTACTGGCCCGTTGGTGCAGTGGCTAGTGAACCTGACTGTCGCGCCGGGAGTCGTTGGTTTAATGTTTGTGTTTGTAGGTTTAATTTTTGTGGAATAAATGTTCCCGTGGTTAGTGAAGTATTTGTTCTCTATATGGTTGTAAAAAAATATCTAACCAAGCAGGCAGTAGCAGAAAGCAGGTGTCAAGGGAGGTCAGGTAGTGGCCGATGAAGGAGTTGGAAGTGTCCGATACCGGCGGGCGTGTATGAAGAGAATGATGAAAGTAGAAGAAGGACGTCGGTCCGTGAACACGCCGACGATCGTGGCGGAGCGACTGCACTTGACGTAGCCCGGCCACTCACAACTACTATCTTCATAAACATAAAATCACGCCCGTAATCCGCGAAGAGGTAGGCAGAGGAGTGTGGTACACTCCCACGTTTCACCAGTTACGTTTACGTTCCACTATAGAATAGGTGGTGAGCCTATTGCCAAGCACCGGGCACAAACCCAGACTCCGAGCCACTACTAGAAAATCTAAATTAGAAAAGTTCTATTGTGCCCGACCCGGGAATTACACTTACGATCAACGAGGCAGTCCATACATGTCCTGTCCGCCTATAGGCAGTACTGTAGGCGGTGTGAGAAGCTGTGCTCTGCGAACTCCAACTCGCAGGCTCAGCGTAGGGATCATGAGCATAACCCCTCAGAGGAGGCCTATGTCCAGCAGTGGACTGCAATACATCCATTTTCATTATATTAAATACAGAAAATTGACTGCCTCGTTGGTCGTGGTGGTTGCAGGTGCGACTGCCGAACAGGAGGTCCCGGGTTCGATCCCCGGGTCGAAAACTACAAAGTTCTAATTTAGATTTTCTAGTCACTACTAGTCACATATCCAGACTCCGAACCACTGTTCGGAGTCTGGATATGTGTCCGATGCATGGCGATAGGCTCACCACCTATTCCATAATAGGACGTGAACGTAACCGGTGACACGTGGGAGTGTTCTGCATTCCTCTGCCTACCTCTTCGGGGATTACAGGCGTGTAGTTACGTTTAAGTCATCATTAGTTTAATGGCTAGTATTATTATACTTAAAATGTCGCAACACCGCAGTTATATTTCATGCCTTGTTTAGAGATATTGTTTCAAACATTATGCTGTATAAAAAATTGGTATAACATATTTCTGTAACCGCTACACTAGCCCTATAATATGGGTACCTAATTATTGTCGCATTTTGTCTACGTCGACAGCTATAATGGTGACCGTGCCCAAAAAATGAGGACCAAAATATTGCAGACACAAATATACATATATAGGTACATAGCCCGCAAATTCTATATTGGAAGAACTTGCCTCTTTTACAGTTCAACGCTAAGCGATTTAATGTTTAGCGGGTCAAAGGATGTAGCAGATGGAATTCTAATATAATGGATCTATTTAGTAAAACAGATACCTTAAGTAGCTTTCAATAACTATATATAATGGATGTATTGTTCGTCGTTGCAATTATATGCTCTTCATATAATAATGATACGGTCGGTGCATAATGACCGTGACCTGAGACGGATACGTCCGCTTGGCAGTTCGGCTGATACAAATCATCAAGAGGTCATACGATCGTGTAGTCGTGACAAATCTAACATCCCATAAACTCTCCCACTTGAAGTGGCAGCAATAAAACTATCCAACGGTGTTACTTCCTACACGTTAAGTGCATTACCTACTTCGAAGTATGTACTATACTTTACTCGTACGTGTGTAATGCATATTCGCTGTTTCTGGCATTTCACTAAAAGATTGAAAGTATTTAGCTCCACAGCTATTGTTTATTCTTTTATTGACATAATAATAAAATAATTTTTGTATTTTATTACATTTCAAAATTTAACGTGTTTTCTTCATAGCATTTTAATGTGGTTATAGTGTACATTAATATTCAATTCTCTAATGAAACAGCTCATCATCACTATTAACCCTTTTAGTGTCCCTTTTTGGGTTTTGACTTCTAGGGTCCCTCGTGCATTATTGGGCACAGTTCTCCACTCTATATGAGAGGGCTTAAGGAAATCACGGTTAAGGATTATATACATACATACACAGTAAAAGTTTTCCTTCGTGTGCACCCTCTGTACATTTGTTTCCTAGTTAGCTCCAGTCGCTTCCGTCCTTAACGTTTGGGCGTTTATAATTAAATATTAACTCAAATGTTTATAACTATTGAACTCGTTACGACCTTTAGGATGCTTCCATAAAGCTTTCGTTATGTTTTGCATCGAATTTATTGTATTTCGAGAAAAGTGAATTTTTGGTAGAATTAAAGGTTTTAAAAACCATATTGTATTTCGCATTCATTTAATATTTATTTATAGACTAGACTTTTTAATGAATAACATATTATTTAAATGTTAAATTAAACTTGTTTATGCTACTATCGATGGAAGAAGCGCGGCAGGTCTGTATGAACAGAGATATTTGGCACTCTGTGCTCTCTACCTACCCAGTAAAAGACCAGAAGTGAAGATATGTATATGTGAATGGATAAAATCTAACATTTATGTAGCGGACTCTTTCCACAACATTAAATACTAACTTCATTCTCGTTACAAACTGCTACCATTTGTTTGCACACGCATACATATATGCACGATGTATATCATGTTTCCTCTGATCTAGTCACTGTGTACGAGTACGTAAACTGTAACCTAAATATACTTCAGTACTTTTAGTGCTTACGGCACTGCGGTATACCAATGATGGGTACAAACTAATTTGTTTTTTTCGTAAATTAAACACTTACTTTAATACAATTTACAGTAATAAAAGGATTAATCACACTTATATCAGTATTGTAGATACCTTTCGCATAAATACAATAACTGTTAATGTTAGAACGGTGAAGACGAACGTCGGGGAAATTGCAAGCTTTAGCTGTCTCCATGTTTTCCATGACATGCGTACTCTGCCAACTCCTACGCAGTCGATATCCTATAGGTTATGGCATAAATCCTTAATAATATCAAAGGGACTTGGTATCCACCAGAGCGAGACTTTAAACGGTTGGTGATGAAATTTGTATTTGTCACAAAGCAATAAAAATTAAAACATTTCCGTTGAAAATTCGGTCTTATTTCTACATGTATGTATGGTCTTATATCTACATGGTGCTGAGATAGGTATCTCTCACATACACCCACACACGCACTTACATCTAATATAATTATCAAGTATACATAAAGTAAAGCAACCGTTAGTTGTTGTTTCCAAACAAATACACGACTATAATCGAGGAGATTATCAGTTTGAGGCGTTTTAATCACATACATATATTTTATATAGGTACATATATTATTGTTTGAAAGTCATCTATTGGAGCCTCAGTTTAGTGAAACCTATCGTTAGAGTCGCAACGCGAAGTTGGCACTTCGTATCAAAATTATCTGTTATACAACACCTTGATGGATTTTCTGGTTTCCTAACGTCCATATCACTTATCGCTTCACTTTCTCCAACATATGTTTTGGCACGCCAATATATACGTACAAATATCCTGTGCTTCGAGATGTCGTAGATTCCAGTGCCAGTTGCGTTCTTGGAGTCGTGTACCATTGAGGATATGGGCAAGGACACATTGGCATGCATGGGTAGTAGCAGGGCGGTGGCGGTTTCCTTCGCTTCTTACACGGCGGTATCACCGGGCATGGTCTACGTGTTGTTGTTGGAGTCTCTCTCGTTGTCGTTGTTGTCGTCGTCGTTGTTGTTGATGTTGTCGTTGTAATCGTTAGGGCCAGTGTGACAGGTGGGATATCTGCCACGTCGGTTTCGCAGGGCGGTGGTGTTGGACAATGTTCGGGATAGTCTACACACAATGTTGGTATATTAGCAACGATTCAGAAAGAAAATTACGATTTTTCTTATGCAGATCAACGAAGTATAAATATCTATACGTATAAATAATACAGTCATGTATTTAAGAAGCAATTGCACCTAAAAAAACGTTTGTAATGATCGCCAATCCCATTTTTACTTCCATATTTACATCCATTTACATCCCATTTACATTTACATAGTAATATAAACTTCCAACGGTTGCGAATTCTAAAATGTGCCTGAATACACAATAAAGTTTATTGACATCACCGTATTTCTAAGGATCATAATTAACTATCCGGAATCAAACGGCGGAGATTTACCCCTACCTGCAACAATTAATAACCCAGGTATTACAAGAGAAAGAAACCATATTATAAGCTAATGAAACCCATAGCTTCAGGACTAATAATAACAAGAATTGAGCGAAACAAAGTCCGGATTATAATTATCTTTATCGAAATCCGGCCGGCCTTCGCCCGCCGGGAAAGGTTCTTAGCTTATCCCCCGACCACCGCGCGCCCTGACCCTGAGTATAACTAAGCAATCTTATTTGCGTGGGTATTAAGTTAAATTGTTTACATAGTACATTGGGATATTCAGTACTTATTTATCTTTGTTGTTGTTGTATCAGCACGCTAGATTCTTTACGGGGTGGGCAGAGTGCAATTAGTGCCAAATATCGCTTATCCCAACAGACCCCTACCCTATTTCTACTACATTAATCACTCTTCATACATATACGCCGGTTTAGGATACTTGGTCTCATTCGACAATTGCATCCATCAACATTCGCATTTTACATTTGTTTTGTATATATATTGGACGCTCGTTGCTCTCTGTCTAAACCGTAATGGACCTGGAATGATGGTAATACAACAATAACTTTTCAATAATCATAATACGGTCATACCTTCTACATGAATAATTTGCTGTTCGTCGGAATCCATTCTTTTGGCCAGTTTCCGCTCTCTCCTTCGATCCTTACACTCTTGGCACATGGCGCAGTAGATCTCCAAGATCTTAGGGTACGCGTCGTTGTGCTCGAGACATCGGCTGCACGCTATAGAGCAATCCACTATCGCCAAGGTCGGCGGCACGACGAGTACTATTGTGAACAATACGAAGTTCATCTGTTCACTGAAATGTGAATTTTCGTTTGCTAACATTAGAATCCATTTCCAAAGTATTCCTCATAATATTAGCATGTTTTTTACAGATTTCACCTGTATTCCTTAGACTTGATAAGTAACCCCTGCCAGTAAACGCATGATGGGTCAGCAAGTGCAGTTGAAATATTTTACATAATCATTTTCACTCTTTTACCATTGTATTTTTTTACATGGGTCTCATCTCAGAACGAGATTTTACGTATAAAGGTTGTAATCGTTTATATTATATATGTAAATATATACATATTTACGGGATATAGGTAGGAGAAAACGACAGATGTAACGCGATTGTAGATATTCTGTGTTATTGTAATAATTCTATATGGTGTAATTAATACTTTCTCGTACATTATGGTGTCTCTATAACATCCGTTGTCCTCATCGCATGTGGTTACCCTAAGACAAAAACTTTATTTCGCCAAATTGAATGTATCGATTTGTTACGTAAGAGCGTACGTAGAGATACTCGTAAATAGTGATCCGCGAATTAAATTGAGAAAATAAAATGTTTTACTCTCTTGTAAATATTTTAACGAAACATCTATACAAATATGAATTTATTTTAATATATGTAACCCAATTATTCATCATTAAATATTGGAAGAGTGCAAAGAGTTGTGAAACACAGAGTTCACAGCTATGTACACCGGTTACACAGCATCGTCAGTATTTCGGGTCAGTTGAAATCTGGTGAGTTGCCAGATAGTCCAAAACTCCCGTGATGAAGGTGTACAGTTCGGACAAGTTGCTTTGAACTATATCTGTAACTAAAACGTTTCTAACTGATGTCGATTTAGAAGTTTCTAGAGCACATTACATACACTATTATATTATATATCACACAAAAGTTAAAAGTCCCGCGTAGTATTTTTTCCGGGGTTTTCACAACTCACATTTCTCATATCTCTGGTTGACTTGTAGGGATCTCATTAGCCTAAGTCCTGGAGCTCACCGGAATGTTCCAATGCGTTTCTTCCAAAAACTCGTAATGTTTCTTACTAATGTGTTTTTTTCGCGGCCAACAATACAGCCGTGCAATCTGTGTTACATAAATCTATCGAATGTTGCGTAAACATTTCAATTCGCCATTCGGTTACACAATGCTCGCGTTGCGATTTTTATTGTTTTATAAACACACTTAATATTGATATTTTATGGCATTCCAATATGTGACGTCACATGGCCAATGCGTTGTACTAACACCTTTAATCTACCTTCAGTATGATATTGGTTTGCTGAAATCCACAATTATGACGATAGTGTCTATACCACCGAAGCAGCGTCCGCTCGACAACAACTTTTGCGATCCAGTGTAAGGGGGGTTCTTGAAGTCATGCGATTAAAACGGGAGTTCTAAAAGGGAAACTTACAGAATCTAAGTAAAACGTTTATCATACAATCTATATATGTACATAATAAGTAGAGGCCCTATTCAAGAGCACTTCGACCTTGGCACGGGTCGGGCGGCTAGACGGCCGCTTTACCAATTTGACTGACAGCGTGCTGTAGGGCTGGTAAAGCTGCTAAAATATTTTGTTTATGTTAGTACGGGTTGTTATTTTTGCTCTTGAATTTCTCATGATTGTTAAGTTGCATTAACAAACGTAAAAATTGAAATAGGAAATATTTATTTCCTTAATTACTATGACACGTACAGCTAACAACAGATAGCATGTCATTTAACACTAAAATAAAACACAAAAACCATACCAACAATACAATAATATCAATTTATGTTTATAATTAGGAAAAATGAGCATACCTGTTTTCACCGTCATAACACACACAGGGGTCTATGTCGACGTCATAACGTTCCACTGTTCAAGGCGGTTTTGTCTTTGTAGACATCTCTAAAGGTATTTCTTTGCAATAACGTTGATGATAAAGTGTGCTGATCCAAAAGCATTGTTTTGCACACAAGTTATACAGCAATCAAAACAATTTAAATACATATATGTATATTTGAAGCATTTAAATGACAACCCTATTAAGACGAGCAGAACCTAACTAGATGTACGCAGGCCCGATGTACAGTAATGCTGACAAGTTGCCACTTACCTCCCTCTCCGCCTCGCTATGACGTCGGAAGCTGTCTAGTGCACTGTCAAGTTACAGACATGTATCAAACGCAAGACAATTGAATATTTATGAAGAGCTACGTGTTCGAACATTTGTGTCATTGTGTCTTCGTGTTAACACGATCGTGATCATTTCGTGAACGTCACTTACAATTTTGTTGAATCAGATGTTAGGTGAAGAGATAAATGGATTTTATTACGTACTTTATATAGCTGATGTGAATCTCAAACGTGAAAAGTTCTAGATACTGTTGACGATAACTGAAATGTACTGAAAGTGACGAAAGTAGATATATAAGTACTGTATCTCAATTACATAGAACAGGTGAAATAACATTAAACAACCGCATCTGTTAAATATCATTATACTACTGAACAGTTATAATAACAGAAAGTAAGGCTGGAACTCCTCGTACGGTTTTAATAATTCTTGTGAAAAATGCTCATTTTTATTATGTTACCACTCAGATAACCTTGACATTATTATCGCTAGCAACATTGGAGCTTACGATTGTTTGGATTTCAGACTTTATTAATATTTTTGTTATATCAAATCTATTTTATTATATTTTTGATCGTCTCTTCGTTCTCTCGATCGTATTTCTTGTGGTTATCAATGTATTCAAAGTATTCTTGTCGTGTCAAATGATATAGTTGTTAAAATATACATACAATCATTTTTTTCTTTCTACGCAATTCCTATCAAAATTATTAATACCTATACTAATACATACAAATGTTAAGAAATCCTAGGTTAGATCCACGGATTAGTCAGAGTTATTAGATTTTTCGAATTTACAATTCTCACTACTAGCACGGAGTATCGATTTGTGCCCGGCGTATAGCAATAGGCTCACCTGTATTTCGTGGTCTTGCGTACGACATAACACGTGAATCGTGGGAGTGTGCTAACTTAACCTACACTCCTCTGCCTACCACTTCGGAGGAATACAGACGAGATGTTAAGTTATCTTCTTACTGTATTCTTATACGATCAACACGTACCAAAAAATTGAAGTTTTTAAATAATATGTCAGTAATTATCCGTCGTATATTACCACACGCTGTGGTATCGATTCGATAATGAGAGACTGCGATCTCAGCACGACTCTTCTTGATTTATAACATGATTTCCGCATTATTAACTTGTACCTATATGTATATACGTAGTTGCCTTAGAATATTAATCATAAAAATAGTCACAAAACAACTTTTACAATCGAAGGTAATATGAATTTATTATTTCCGTGAAACTTAGTAACTAGACTCAATTTTCTTATATTTTTCTATGATTCCATTCCATCCATTAATCGTTCTGTATAATTTAATTTAAATAACGGACTGCCTCGTTGGTCGTGTTGGTTGTAAGTGCGACTGACGATCAGGAGGTCCTGGGTTCGATTCCCGGGTTGAGCACT
>DWTO01004938.1:0-11105 GCA_018244755.1 Jemadia pseudognetus
CGATTCACCAGTTACGTTTACGTCCTAATATGCAATAGGTGATGAGCCTATTGCCATACACCGGGCACTGCGAGCCACTACTAAAAAATCCAAATTAGAGAAATGTAATTACCGACTCGGGAATCGAACCCAGGACCTACCGATCGGTAATCGCCCTTGCAATCAACACGACCAACGAGGCAGTTTATGATTATATCTTTGTATAAAATGTATATATTTAACTGAACTTTACTTTAAAAATCATTAAGCTATTCCCGTCCACTGTTGAACATAAGCCTCGCCAAGGTATAAGGCACGCTACTGAGTTCAATCTTCAGCTCTTTGCATCCAACCGCTGCTAGTCACTTTGCATATATCGTCAATACACCTAGCCACAACTTACTTTAATAATGCCTATATATTCACTTTTTTTTTTACTTACTCATGCGGCACACAAATTTTCGTGCTGCCTAAAATTTTATTAATGAGCAATGATTAAAATGGCAGAGTAGTACATTAGTATTCAGTCTCAAAAATGTAGATAATGATTACGCAATTTTCAGCACTATAAAACGATTGTAATAAGCAATTTATTTGTCTGCGACTCCTCGGAGACCGTGTCAAGCGACTTGTTCCAGACGACGTTCCGGTGAAAGACGAACTTCAAAGCCTCAGGCAGCAGTGTGAAGTTACTCGTCTTTTATGATAATACGATTTGCACCTCCGATCCCCTTCCAATATCGTACCTTAATGTGTAGGTTGATTACTCTCCTCATCGTATTAAAATTGCTCCGCACGTCAAAGCAATTTGTCGATGGCTTTTCACTAAGGATAGTCGAAGAATAAAATTGTGTAGCTTCCTTCAGTTGCGCCCAACTTGGAACCGTTAAGGGCAATATCAGTATGCATCAGTGACGGGGGCGGAATGGACAAGCGCCCCGAGCCTCTGGTCTTAGCGGGCCTCCAAATGTCAACAAGTTCTCTTAATCAAATCCTAAATAAGGTTCTCAAATATACTTAGTACCTATGTACGATATTATTTTGGATTTGTAGCTGAAAGAATATAAAGATATTTTTAATCCGAGAAATACAATTTCAATTCGCAAAACGCAAACCTTATACTTATAATAATTTAAAATCGTGAAAAAATCACACTTATTTTTAAGCACGTAAGTCTTCCGTAAACAGATAATTTCTTAAGAAGATGTATATTGTTAAATAACTCGTTTCCAAACCGACAACATAAGTTACGAGCGCTGTATTTCAGTATCTTCAGTTGAGGCGCGGTCCCGAGAAAGTAATGTGCGCAATAAAAGTTGAACAAAACAAATGGAAACTGAAAAACCTGCAGAACCCAGCTGCGGGAGACGCGACTCATTTTTACGACTCTCCGAGTGCTTGGTGAGAGAACGAGTCATTGCTTACCATACGGGTATACCATTTGAAGACGTGTTGTAACTCATATATAGTAATAAAAGTTGTACCATCACGCCTGTAACCCTCAACGAGATAGGCAACGGAGTGTAATAGACGCGCACGTTTAACTAATTATGTTTACGTCATACAATGGAAAAAGTGAAGAAAACTCTTGGCCACTACTAGAAATTGTAATTAGAAATTCAAAGTTAGAAAAATCGAATGGTAGCCGGTAGTTTGAAGCCCGGTTAAAGCGTAGGATTTCTCGTTAGATAGAGGCGCTTGTGAATACTCGAAAAAAAACGAAAAATCCGATCTTCAGTACAACTGCCACCAATCCGTGTGTAAACCATAATGTTTGTGTATTCGTGTGTGTACGATATTTGTGAACATGTAGGTACCTACGTGTAGTGAAGCGGTGTGATACGATTTAGTTATGAAATTGTGCACATGCAAACAAAAAGTACATATTTAAGAAGTTCACAATCGTAGTGAATTCTTCTTTATCGTTGTGAAATGTTTTATCTTTCTGCTTAGCTGGTTTTAAGTAATCAGGTTTTTGTATTCAGATTGTGCTGCCGAATTGAAAGGGTTTTCTTAGCGGATTCCAATTAAAATGTCATGAATAAATTAACGTCATGATTGATTCAGTTCGGAGAGGAAGATCCAAGGGCGCTGTTTATTTTAAGATATTTTTTCAGCAATTTGATTTTGGATTCGCATCCGTTTCTCGGTTCCAAGGTTTAATTTCCGTTTCGGAAAATGATGATATTTTTGTTCAAATGTATTTGTTGTCATATTTTTTCAATGTTTTTGATATTAATCAGACAGTAACTAATGATTGTAACTGATATTACTTAGTTAGTAGCTGATCATAGTATATGATATTAGTCAGATAGGAGTTGATGGGGGAGATTTTATGTTTAATTCATTTTCTCTTCTATCTAGACATTTAATAATAATAATACCATGGAACAAGTCACAAATGGGCATGTAATCTCCAGACGGCTCACATATATATTACAACTCACAGACAGATATATCATATCATTCTAATTACATAATGACATGTAATTATGAATAATTGCACAGCTGGATTGGAATTGAATCCAACCACCCACCTCGGCAGTCAAGGTACATTTTGTCAAGCGAATTATCAAGTACGACAAATAATTATACTTTTATATTCGAGCGGCAACTTTCTTGCATTGCAAAAATCATGATTTTGATCTAAAAATATATAAGCAATAAAATAGGTACAAAATAAAATTACACATGTATTCCGGGAAGAAGCAGGAGAGGAGTCCAGCACATTCCTACTATGCACATAGTGGTTCATATTTTTTAAACAATAAAATATATATGAAAACACCTCCACAGTATCATTGTTAAAGCTAAGAAGGCGAATGGTAGGGTTACAAATTATACTTAGAATCATCCTACAGATTTTTTTTCAATATTTATATATAGGTACATTCCTATGCATACCTCTACGGGGATTAGAGGCGTGATGTTACGTTTTATATATTTCCAACAAGCTCAAGGCATTCCTTTAAAAGTATTTCATAGTTCGTCGACAGTCTGCTTTGTATCGTTAGTTCTTTATTTTTTTAAATAATACAACTTTTCGAACCCCTTTGCGCGTGTTATTTTTCATTCCTCAAAGTTACAGGTACCCACCTAACCTTATTACAGTGTACGAGGGCACGGACGATATGCTTTACTCTCGAGAGAAGGTATTCTTTTGACGGCGATACGTTGAATATCTGTGAACAACAATTGTTTTTCTTATCTCTTATGTTTAAATTAAATGTCATTCCTTTGTGGGTATTTATACAAACACTGGGACGAGTTGGATTTCGCCCGCAGTCTTTTATTACAACGATCACAAAGACAATTTCTAAACTATGAGAATATAACTGTATTGTTTTGTTGTAATGTATTATTTATTTAACGGGAAGAAATTTAAATCTATACCGAGTGCCGACTGCTGCGCACTACAATACATACCGCTTCATGAAATAATTCAAAGCCCTACATTCCGGAGCTTCAACCAGTGTAAGTTGTCAGCCATGAAAGTAACGTCGTAGGTCTTAGATATTGTCTTTGTAAAGAATATAATAATTTAAACAAGATACAAGAAATGCAGCTTTCCGTTGCGATTATGCAAATGAGAACTAAGCCGCCCTGCGCGCTCCCGACATCGCTCGAATAATAATTACACTACCCGTACCAAGCAAATATTTATATCCACCATAGTTTCCTTTTATCTTGTCAAACACATTGTTCTATCTCGTCCCTTTCTCCTCTCTTTACTTTCTCTCCGCTCTCTCTATTCTCTTTCTCCAATCTGTTAACTCTCTTTCTCTTCCTACCTAACTCTGTACAATTAAACAAAATGTGCTCAATATTCCTTGATTTCCGATGATGCGATAAACAAATTTTACGGTTTTTTGTCTGTGGAAAGCGAATCGCATGTAACCAGGCTTTGATCATCTTAATTGTACGTTTGTTGCCGCTAAAAGCTATCCATTTGAGAGTCTCGCAATTTCAAGGAAAATGGAAGTAATGAAATTTATCCCATCATCAGTTAAGTATTTCTTGAAACATCCCTAATAACCACTATACCGTAGGTGGTAAAAAGAGCATTAATTATTCAGATACATATATCAGGGTAGAAACATGTATATTGATCAGTAAATTTATACGTATAATACAAGATTGAAAAAGTACTTTTCTTTTTCAGTATGCGTGACTTGAGCGTAATACAACTCAAGACGAACGAGATTGGTCTGTCTCGCTTTATAATTTCAACAATGATCAAAGACTTACTGTAGGTACACAAACATAAATTGTACCGAAACCAATGATTACGTAACAACTCAAAAGCTAGAAACCAAATATTAATCTGTTTTTTCTCTGATATTATTGCTTAAGATTAAAGAAAATAACTACAATGAGGTGTTATTATTAAGCGTTATCTGGGTTCCTTTTTGTGAAAGAAACGGTTTCGTTCGGAAAAGGCAATACCTTCGCGTAGAATCTGTTTTATCTCAGCTTTACATCAGGCGGCGGACTCTTTTACATTCCCGTAACCGACTAAAGCCTGATAGGGCAAACGTTACCGAGAAAGATAGATCTCATAAAATATTTTGACATTTTTCAGGAAAACTCCCGTTTTTTGGTTAACAATAATCCAAGAATATTTTTGTATTCATAGATATGTCTAAGAGCTAGGAAATTAAAAAGAATTTTTATTACAAAAACATCTACTAATTAATATTTTTGTTTTAGTCGGGGAAGCGGGCGGCCAAGAACTAGACAAAATATAATCAGAGAATCTGTTGATATCGCCTAATATCGTGAATTTATTGCTATTAACAAAAGCAAAATACATGAGATTATGTCTCCGCTTGATGTTGAATGATTCGGCTACAATACATTTATTAATTATGACGATATAGATAGGGTCTAGTCGTATTTATCAAATCAGAATAGGCTTTAAATGCAACTGTTATTTTTACCTTTTTTCATCAAATTGACCGATGACCCAACAAACATCAAAGAACATGCGTAAAGCCGAGATGTCCCCATTATGTTGCCTTTTGAGAAAAGCTCTTTTTGAATTTTTTTTAACCAACTGAATAGGCTACATAACATGAACTGGATTTGAAAATTTTCGTCAAATCTACTATTAGCGATACCTGTCAACAGTTGCTTTCTGTTGCTGTAGACTTATCAATTGGGGGGCATAATTTTATGATTATTTCGTTAACTATTAAAATTCAAAAGTTATCTGATATTCAAATTAAGGTGATATTCAACTAACTGGTCAATGTGTTTCATGTGTGCATTGCATTACCTACATGTGCTTTAGTACACAGCTCGTTCTATCATAATATGTATGGCTAAACGATGCGTAAAAGCAAAAATCGCTCGTTTTTTTCTCAATATAGCTGTCCTTGCGATTCAGATACTTGGTCATACAAATCTCGTAGACTGAATCGGCAGCAAATTTTATAATGCTGCTTTATATTATAATGTACATTGTGAGAAGCATAGATTTCAGATTATTTTTCTAAAGTTCTCGAGACAGATTCAAGAATTTTGCTAAAAAATACATAACTTGTGTTTTTTTCGTCTAATCCTTTTTTTATATAGTACCAAGATCAGAGTACTCTATTATTTCTGGGTTCTACGTTTTGTATAACCTATACAAAACGTCGTGAAAACTCACTGTAATTTACTGTGTATTTTCACGATGTTTGTTTAAGAGTTCATGTCAGGACAGTCGTTTAATGTCAATAATCTCTCATTTCGGTGCTCATGAACAGTGAACATGTAACTGGGTATCTTTGAGATTGAGGTTATCAGTACACAATATTTCTGCACGCTTGTATCTAGGTCATCATGCTGCACATTGAATCCACATAGCATTTACAGGTGTATCTATGAAAACAAAGTTCATACCGTAACTCACCGTATTCACCCCATTCCCGCTGTATCTGCCTTGTATACACACTTCAAGTTTCAATTAGTTCGCGGTCGGATTGAGCGTTGCTGCCTCGCGAGAAGGTCTCTAGCGAGGGCTCTCGACCTTGCTCTCTCGTACCTAATTGTCTTCTCAAATGTATACCGGATTCATTTGCTAATGTTGATATAAACTAAAGTACGTTATATGTGTATGTGCTACTATGACTCAGAATTGAACACACTCGAATGTACAATTCATTTATTGAACCAAATAGTTTTTTTATGCCTAACAGGACTGAATTTGGAACACGTGTTTAAATAATGACACTTGTCATTGATTAGATGTTCCGAGTCAAGAAGAGGTAAGAATATATTTTCCGACCCCGGGCCGGGATATAGTGTCATAAGTGGCGACAAAACTCGTCGCTTTTATGACGCTTAAACAGATTGCTATTTAGCGCGACTTGTCTAGGCACAGCGAAATGTCCTAGACGCCTATGGGCAGCAGCGTAGGCTTTGCGAGAAGCTGTACTCTCCTATTCCCAACCCGCATTCCCGTCGTGCGAATTATAGGCTAACCCCTCAGAGGAGACCTATGTCCAGCAGTGGACTGCAATAGACTGATGATGATGATAATGGTCATCCAGTATAGGTATTTTACATTAAACCACTAATTCCAAATCCCTCCAAACAATTAACAGACGTACATTCTATCACCGTTCATTAGTAGCTTCAGTAAACAAGTACCTGTGTAGAAACTATAAGTGCGACTTGAGGTTTATTTCTGTCGAAGGCAAAAATCTAACCTAATGGAACCTGATCAAAGCGTAGTAAATGTAATCACTCCTCAAAATGTAAAATACAACAACCATTAGCCACTTTCTTTTCCCGAGTTTTGCCTTCAGATACACCCGATCTAAATAAAATTGAAATTACAATAATTGAATCGTCTCTATTGAATATGTAATATGAAAATGGCCTGTTCGGGCTATCGACAAGTACAGAATTATCGTGGAACTAATTTTTTATACATACAACAAAATCTGTGTAATTCTGTAGTTGAAGTGTTTCCTAATTTCAGCAAGATACTCGTGTCCCACGGTGTCATATTGTCCTAATGTGAACTCGTTGTAAATAATTTCTAGCGGGCCGTGTTCTGTGAAATTCTGCGCTTTTGTTACTTTGTTTGGTCGCTCGGGTAACCTCGTTCTGCAATTGTGTTACTCTTAGGGCTCCCTGTTACATGTCCAAATTGAAATTTAAAACCGAATCCTGAAATTGAATCATAACCGCGAGGTCAGTGTGGAATCACTGAGAGTCAGCAATAAAGCGATGATAACAATCGAAAATGTAATGCAAACAGTGTGCATGTGTATATTTAACCTAAGGAAATCGATCGTTGTATTAAAAACAAATAGCTCCATAAAATTAAATATGCAGTTGGCATATAAAACAATTTCATTACATTTATCGGTCTGTCTATGATAAAGCTGTTCATTGATTTATGGTGCCAGTAACGGCTATGATGCTGTAGTAACTAATAAATCACGTGTAAGCCGCAGAATCAATCCTCTCAGTTAGTCATTTCGTTGCTGTGAATGAATTCAACGAAGCCATAAATATTCGGTACACTAAACCAAGGAGTCATTGGGATAATATCAATTAATAAGATCAGGAATCAAACAAATGGGAAATCATGCCTTGTACCAGCAATCATATAAAATATGTCAAACTAAATCAACCAGATATTGACGCGTCTTTCGATAAAACTAAGGGTCGGATAGAATTAGAATAAATATAAACGTAACATTTTTTTTGCTTGTATCGCAGAACAGAGGAGAACAAAGGCTTATCTCTATATGTACATACATATTTTGTTTATACTTAATGCTATCTCTTGTTTGGTGAAATACGGAACCAAAAAATGGAATGAGCTAGATCTCCTTTTTACCTAATTTTATTTTCGTATTTTTACCCGACCATCGCAGATAAATCCTCCAGGCTCTTTCATGGAGTTAGCACCCTTTTATAGTTATACTCGGACAATGAGCATTTCTCAGAGGTTATTCTTTATGGAGGCACGTTTGCGCGTCTATTTACAAGTTCGCTCGTAAGAATAATTTGGAAATTTTCCTTTCCGAGCCTAACTAAATTACATTTGCTCATTCACAAAACTTCGTTGAAATGAAATTTCTGGAAGTTTTGATTGGTGTTCATATTTGGAATGCGGGGATGAAGTGTGAGTAAATTAAACGACCTCTGCTTTGGATCTATTAAAGTTATTAATAAGGAATGGGAAATATTTTAGGACTGTTGACGCTATAAATATATTTCCATTTACTAAAAACAGCTATAATAAATGGCTTTTAACGGTAAAATCCTACATCAGCAATTACGTGCTATCCATATCATACTCGAAATATAGAAATTAAGTTAAAGTCTGAACAATTATAACGCAAATTATCCTTAGTGTATCTTTATTGGATATTAAATTATATTTAATATGCTTTTGATGTTCATTTAGTGTACAATGAGAAACAAAGTTTTGAATATGAATTACACTATTTTATACATCATAAATTTTAATAGTAATGTAAACTCACTACGTTCACATATTTATTGGGCGTACCTACCCTAATCTATTAAGCGTGTAAACTTGGACGTCAGACCTAAAAATTGCCTTTTTATAAAATACATTGTAAGTCTATTAACCACCTAAAATTTTAAAACGCAGTAAAAAATATAACAGAGGTACGGGCGTTTCTCTCGTAGACAAACCTCAAATGGATGGGTTTCACTTTGAAAACCGGACGAGGGACTAAGTCAAAACAAAGAATGCTCCAGCAATTTAAGCATCAAGTTAAAACTTAGTAGGTACAGAACAGTAAAAACTTGGATAGCCCATTAAAAGTTGCCAGAGATAGTGAACGGTTGTCGAGTTAATGAATTTCGTTAGCGACCCTTACGTTAAATTGTCTTCTCTTTGCCCTCTGCTTTATAATGCAGCACATTTTCAGCTTCAGCGCTTCGCGTAAATGTAATTCGTATTACACTTTGTCTTAATTGTATGACACGACGACGATTGGATCGAATTGAGTACGTAACTAGAATCGCCTTCAATTATTTAGTTTATACATATAACTGAAAACGATTGTAATGGAATTGAAGAGATATTCTAATGAAATAAAATGTATGAATTAATAAAATTCTCGTCTTTGTAATTAAACAGTTAAATTAGTTGATAAACCATTATGATGATCATTTATTTCTTCATTTATTTTTACGAATGCTAAAATGTTTATATTTCTTTAGTTTTCATTAAGTAGTAAAATGTTCACGTTATATAAATATTTAATGCGCTTGAATTTACTTAGATTTTGGTATCGTTATTTAAATTGAGGGTTTTTGTTTTGACAAACGACATTTTATTTTTATGGTTCATTTTGGTACTTTATTGTTATCTATAAAAATAAGTATTAAACTATAGACGGCTGGACAGATATGATTATTTTATTTTAGTAGTCCATATAAGATTATTAAAGATAAACAATAGAAAGGTCGTCAAGGAACTTTTCAAGAAATGAAAAAATGCCTTTTTGTATGGGGATTTTATATGTGCTCACTGAAACAACTCACGACTCAGACTTTATGTTAATTTTTTTATTGTTTAAATAACAATTTTTTTTTAATATTACGTATATAAGAAAAGAAAAAAAAAGATAAATCTAGTAAACATTGTAAATTTTCGGTCAGTACGATACATTTGATCGATTCTCTGAAGGGTTCCATCGCCATAGAACGCATAATGATTTCACTCTGTCTGTCATTTTATGTATCATTCAGTGTAGGCATTATAACGATGAAATAACAGCTATGATGAAGAAAGTTGCAGGGAAATTACAAAACATTAAAAACCTACGGTCTGTATCCCAAATGTGTTACTAAAATATTCTAGTGCACATAGGCATCTGAATTATCTAGGATAAGTCATCGAAAAGGATATCGTTTCGTTTTTTCTATATTTAAGTCCGTTGTTAGAGAAATATTCGCTTCTAAAGTCGTATAAAGTTTATCTTTCCAACTTTTACAAACGAGGCGGAAAATATAATGACGATGTTGTAGAATTTATTAAATACTTTCAACGAAAATCGCTTAGAATATGACATATTGTGTAGCGATCTCTCAGAGGGAATCTTTCCTCATTATTTTTCAAATATTGGTATTTTCAATGCCATTTCCTAATTTCATAAAATTATCGCAATCAAAATAAAAATTTGTACGACAATTTTTAGGTAACTACAAGGTTGTAGGTATTATATTTAAAAAAATTAATTTCTGGAACACATGTACTTGGGTGTTTTTGTATTCAAATGACATTTTATTAAATGTACATAAAAAAAATGTCATCTGCTTACCTCTTCAAGGATCACAGACGTAATGTCGCTTTTACCTTTTATACAAAAAAAAAGAAAATTACAAATAATCCAGTAACTATTTTTCCGTGTCTTTGCTGCGAACAGATGTCTCCTATTGCTGGGAGAGGAGCATACTCTGCCATGCTGCTCCAATCAGATTGGCAAAGGTGGGTCAGTGGTCGACCCACCTTTTAGTTAATAAACAATTTCGTAAAAAAGACGGTCAAGTAGCTTTACCGTCCTCTCTTAGGGTTGACCTAATCTACAAATATTTAACTAAATAGGTACGTCAAAGCAACAAAGAAATGTATTACTCGTAAAATTTGTTGTGGTCATCACCAAATGAAATGGAATCCTTTTATTTATTCCTTTAATACAACAAACAGACGAACGGGCCACTTGATGGGAAAAGGCGACCCTTACACGTACATTGAAAAGCACACAAGGTCAACACGCATTCATAACGTTAGCAAAACAAATATACAAAAAAGTATAATGAATTTGATAAGGCGTATAATTTGAGAAATATACAAGGCGAGGACTAATATACACAAACACCATCGAGATTATTATTTACTCATTCAATTTAATTTGTATTTTCAAGTTCAGATTATTTTAAATAATTGTGATGATCTATCAGTTTTGGGAAGCACAAGTAAATGACGTCACGAGCCTAACCTAAAAAGATGCAGTGGTTCTCAACGAGCAGTGGGATACTTTATATATATTGGGATACTTATATATAATTGACAAGACTGCTATCTAGATCAAATGGATGGTTTTATCTGATGGGGACGTAAGAAGTCTCCGAAACCGGCGTGC
>DWTO01004939.1:0-11105 GCA_018244755.1 Jemadia pseudognetus
TTCGACCCGGGAATCGAACCCAGGACCTCCCGATCGTCAGTCGCACTTGCAACCAACACGACCAACGAGGCAGTCTATTAGTTATTGTAAGGAGTTTATTGATATTGTTAATACTGACGTGCTTCTTATGTTAGGACCGTACGGATAGATATTATATGTGGCACTCGATGCTCTCTATCTGCCTAGTAAGGAGCCTGGCGTGATGTTATAATAAAATTTTGTTCGAGAAATTTTAATTGCATATTTTTTATTATTTAAACGTGTTGATGACTGCGTGTATTGCGATTACAGACAGTTTGGATTGAAACATTTTAATAAAATTTATACGAGCAAAAATGGGACCTCCGTTTATCATTTACGAATTAAATTGTAACAATGATGATTATTAATTTATATATAGGGTACAATACATGGTTTGTGATAGCTTTCATTTATTTAGCTTATCGCCGGGAATGAAAACTCATAATACGTCTGTTTTAACAATCTACGCGTTAATACAGTATCAATATACTAATGTACGTCATAAAAATGGCTGCGATGTGTATAGGCCACTGAGAAATGCTTACAGTGTTATTAGATGCAATATTTTGCACGTACCGCTATCCAGAATTACGTGCAGTGTTGTGTACATGTGTCTACAAGTCTCTTGTATAACTGCGGGAGGCCTGGAGCATTCTCCACCAAGCTGCTCCACTTTGGATTAGTGGACATATGGGATAGTGAGAGAACTGTTTGACGACTGTTTCGAAACCGCCTTGGAGACGTCTAATAGGTTTGACTATTGTCACTCAGTGAAATCCCCCGGGACGCAGCGCTTACCACACTTTCGCTCGTTAAATCTTGTCACTAACAGCCATTCATTCGGAGGCGATGGCGCCTGGTAACGTAACTTTACAGATAGCACGCAGTCTGCGACCGCGCTGGCTATGAACGCTTCACTGGTACGACGAAATATACGTTAATTTCAGTATATACACTATTGTTACGTTGCATGGGATTGGAATTAGTTTCTGTAAACCGATTCATTTAGAATTTGAACGTATCACATCGTAACATCTGGTGCGCCATCTCCATAGAGCGCCTGTTTCTATAATTTTTTTTGGCAAATTTACGTACAGTACCTACCACCTTCGTCCGGTATGGTTTTTATTGATCGACAGGTTTACAATTTTCAAATGTCCTACCTATCATTGACGTTCTAACGTTGTTATTTTCAACTAGAACTGAAACATATGACATTTCTCATAGATTTTCCAAACAACGGAAGAACAGTAATGCCTTTGAGAATGTTACGAAAGCTAGACAAAATGCATTAAAATTGTATGATGTCTTGTGTTAATGATTACGTAAATGATATTTAAATATCACATAACACACAACTAGGTATTTTTAAGCGAAAGATAGATATATATATCTTTCGCTTAAATATGTGACAATTATATATATATATATATATATATATATATATAATTGTCACATACAGTACCATAAAAGTGATGAGTCTCCAACTGAAACGTCTACGTACGATACGTACTATGTAAACAGGATTGTTTATAGTAGAAAAAGCATTTCAAAGGATGGGCGCGCGATGCGTATGTATGTATGTATACATACATCATCATGAAACTATAATGGCGAATTTCGTTTGCGTACACAATGACGATGCTGGTGGCTCGGAACGGACCAAACTTACCGTTAATTCTTTCACCGTTTGCCAATACCTGTCCCGCGTGAAACTGTCGCCGAAAAAAAATTAAACACCAGTTTGTTGATATCAATGTTTCATAGTATGCACTCCTGCAGAGACGCTATGAGAATATTTTAACGCACAAACAAATTTATCATGTTTGTGCAAAGTTAATATTTACGCTTCTCAAAGTAGTCGCATTCGTAGAGACTTGTATTAAGTAACCTTCGTTTGTGAAGTTGCACTGAATCCGTACAGTTTTCAAAAGTTGTATTCTAAATGACAGGTTGGTTAAATTCCCGCGAGTAAAATATGCGAAATAACTGAGGCGAACCTGTACCTCGTGTGGAATTTATGCTTTGCCGAGTTTTTACAGTACAATGCGTAGGCATGCCATTCATGGTTATGCGCGTTGAATATCATTAATGTATATTGTGTATGACAACTGCTTTTGGCATACCTTAAGGCATATTGTTACACCACGTGACACATTATGAATTATATTTTGAATCTAAACATAAATTGAAACAGGAGTTAAATGTGTCAGAACGTTCTGCATAGTACAACTTGAGGAAAATGTGTATGTAAACTGGAAACAATGACTTACTTTGGTTAATTTAATTTTAGCATTCCAATGGATACTTGAACACATCGTCGCCTGTTATTGAAATTATATAAAAATCAAATAAGTTAATAAGATACTATACGATATGTGAAATTTTTGAATAACATATTTTTGTTGAATCAATAGATTGGTAGTGTGGTTTTGCATATGAATAGGTACTGAAGATTTTTCGTACATATTCGTCCGTAAACTTTAGGTAAAATTAAACACATTAAATACGAAACCTGACACAGAACTCCGTGCTCCGTGGTTACTTATGCTACGCAAATATGAGCTTAACCAGCGTGGCGGTTACATGACGTAATATAGTCTCGTGGAATGCCGTGATACAAGTCTGTATGTAAAGTCCGTCACACGCAAATATTCATGTAATTATGGGATCAAAAGATATTTAAAATAAACTGTAATTTATCAATGTTTCAATAACGTTCAATTTTAAAAATAGAACACATAAATTGTTAAGTATCTTTAAAATAAATAACAATGTTTAATAAATAATAATTAACAAGGTTCTTTTATTGACAAGTGATGACAAATTTTATACGAATGAGGGCTACGTAATTCAGCTCTGTAGCATAGCCAAGGTACTAAGGAACTGTGAGCGTTAACATCGTTAAAAATAAGGCTCTATGCAATATAAACAGGTACCGCAGTCGAGTCACGTAAACATACAATACCATTGGTTGTGGATACTTGGTTAGAATGTTTTGGCGTCACACCGGTTGATTTTCAATCCATTGTTGAAGTATAGACAATGACTCGAGGCGCGAGATTCATACTACCCATGCAAACTGTCGTATCACTTGTCATAAATGGCGGCAGACTATAGCGTTGTTAATAATTTATGCGTACTAATTTTGTCAGGCACTGAATTATTATTGTCTGCAATACTACCACGACATGGAGTCGTACACCACGCATACATTTGACTCTGGCGCAGATCAAAATATCTAATTTCTTTAGAGAATCAAACCTAATTTCAATAAAGCCACATCCGAATTGCACCTGCCGATGAGCGTGGCTATATAAATAACAATCACAATAAGGATAATATTTATTTTATATTTTACCTGCTACTGAGAACTTTAATTAGATTTATTAATATATTTACAATGTTAATATTTGTGACCAGATATAATCCAATCTCTTTTGTTCTGCGAGCGGCCATATTTTGATGTTTAATTCCATATTGTGTATAATCAAATCCAATATTTTTTTTATTTCGTAATTGTTGTAACCGGTCCATTCATTTAACTTTTTCGATATACCGTCTAAATGTACATTATTTTCATCGTTTAAGCTGTAGTTATCATCGATTAATTGAAATAATTCGGCGTAATAAATGTTCCCATTGCTCGATTCGTTTCGCATTATGTTGAAAATTTCATCTTCATTTGTCAACATTTCGTCGAAGAAATCTATAAAATCCCTTTGACCTTCGGCATTAATTCCAACGAAATATTTAATTTTCTGGCGGAATTTAACATTTGTTCTTATCACGTGCATGTACTTATCAATAAAAAGTGGTATTGCCAAGAAAAAGTTATTCAACTGTTGACCACTTGCATTTAACATATATCGAAGCCATTCTACTAAATAGTCTGTGTAAACGTTTCTCTTCATACATAATGTTAAATTCCAACAGATTTGATTATCGATTACGTTCATAACGATTTTCATTTGCTGTCTTAAAATTTTGTGTTTCAAAAACTGCACTGGACTGTTAGAGGCTGTCAGAAGTTCATCTTCTACCAATTTCAAATTATTTTCCACAATTTTCTGTATAAGAAAATGCGAAAAGTCAGCAAAATCAGACAAAGACAGTTTTGATGTATTCGATATGTTACTAAATGACTTTTTAAAATACCTTTTAAGTGTTAATTCGTATTCCCAATTACAATTGTCAAATGCATTGTCAATTAACCACATGTGCGTCGTATTAAGTCGGTAATCTCTCTTAATATTTTTATGCACATTTTTTAACTGTAATTTGGAGACGTTCATTAAAAAAAGTAAGAAAGTATTCAAGGATACATTTGTATTGTTGTATTCTCGTACGTCTTCTAAACTGATATCTACATAATTCCCACTCGTTATCTTTATGTTTTCAAATCTATCCCGCGAATGCACTTCTTTCTGAAATGTGTCTTTCGAAGTTCCGTTTATTTCATAGGTATCGCAAGTAGTGACTAAAATGTAAGGAGATATTAGAAATATGTACAATTCTTCATGAGGTCTCAACTAAGAATTTTAAATTTACTCACATAATAATACCACGTATGTAGCTACTAACATTGTCGTTTTATTCTCACAAAAATATATTCAATTTAAACGTTCGCAGTAAAAATAAACTTACTATACGAAATAAAAAACCGAATACATTTTATCGTTTTTCAATATTAAATAATTTTACTTTCGATAACTTGTATTTACTGCTACCGAGAGAATTTCAATGTAAATTATAAGTGTTAACGTAATCGGTGAAACGTGAGAGTGTAAGACAAGGTACTGCACTCCTCTATATACCTACCTCTTCGGGGATTACAGGCGTGATTTTGTGATGTTTACATACTACTATCAATGTATGGTGTCGTATTATTAACGCTTATATACACAACGACTATGAAAAATGTCCGAATGAAATTTAATTGTACATACACCTCGATTAATCATGTTATCAATGTCTATATAAACATATAACAGCAATAAATTTTGCTTTGACATTTTTAAATATTAATATAGATTTAATTTTTTCACATAATAAGCTTCCAAACTATATGATACAATTTTCAAAATATACTTACATTCTCACTCACTCGCTTTACTGGAAACTACACATAAACATCCAATGACTGCATTTTATTATAATAAGATTGTATTCCGGCTGAAATCATTGGCTCAAAGAAATCTGACATTTTGAATATTGTACGGATTTTATTTATCATTTGTTTGGTTTACGAATGTCAACATGTAACACACCTTGTCTTTAACACTTGATTTGTAAAGGTTCATAAATTTTGACAACAAAAATTGTGTAACTTAAACTCAAGGAAACAGTTGAATTCTAGAAATTTACGTGTATTGATTGATACATATCCCTTGAAATTATTGAGGGCAGCGGATGTAGCGGCGGAAAGTAAGAAAAAACTTTCCGCTGCGTTGGCTGCGGTGTCGGCGTCTGCGAATACGCAGCGTTTCCGCCGGTATATCATCACGGCAGTAACAGTTTAGTCTAACAATCCTATAGCGTAAAATGTTATTTACTACACCTTATACAAGAGAATAACATAATCCTGCGTGAGTTAGTAAATTTAAAGGCTGTTTCTTTAAACTCAGCACGTAGCGTGTAGGGATGTAGCAATGGCAATATGCTCTATCAATTGTATAGCATAAAATTGTTTTCCACTAAACCTTATAGAAGAGAAAACTGTTTGATTTGAACATGTCTTAAAATAATATATAACAATTTTCAATTTTATTATAAAACAAATTGAAAAATGATCATATGAAAAAATTACATGTATATTAATATCTAAAAATATTAAAGCAAAATTTATTGTTGCTACTTTCGGTCACAGAAACTGTAAAAACTATTATTAATAACACCAAGGCTACAATTATTAATATACTTCAGGCGTTAATTTAACATAAAAAAATTCTACGAAATAACGAAGATAGGCTAGTTTGATAAATTGATAAAATTGTAACTAGACTTAGAGTAGTAACAAGATTACGCGAAAAGCCATAAGGTCAAGCGCTTTTTTATAAAATTTGACGAAACCATGTTTTATTAAAATAAAATACATGAATCCTAATGGTTACACTGTTTTCCTCGTTAAAATAAAATAAGGAATCTTAAATTTATGTATAATTAAACGGCAAGTCAATCCATAACTATGTAAGGGAATAACATTTTCATTAGGATTCAAATTTTCAATCAAATGTTACAAAAACAACTAAGCATAAGCCGTATTTACACAAACCTGCTTAATTGTATTTCGGGCTTCTGGCAAACATCGGTCCGTATCCTAGAGTCAAGTGCCCTAGGAACCGAGCACTGCATCTTTACGATGGTAATGGAGTAACATTCGAACAAGCTTAAAGCGAACTCCGGCAGAAAATTACAGTACATCCTATTGGAACTCTATCTCGAACCAACTCAGTTATCGCTTCACTTATTACTGAGTAGATATTTTATAGAAAATACATACCTTTAATTATAAGTTACCTAAGTGTACTTTATAGAATGTAGTGCGTATTTTCCCCGATGAATAACACGGATCGTGAAAATACATATAGGTAAGGCTAAATCTTTTGTCTAATTTTATACTCATTTAATCGAGAATAAGTAACATCACGCCGGTAATCTTCAAAGAGGTAGATAGAGGAATGTAGAATACCGCCACGTTTTACCACACACGAAACCGAATAAACAGCGGGGATAATAAGCAAACAATGTTTAAATGAAATTATACTTTATATTCAGAAAAGGCATATTCTCTACCGATTTTAAAATAAAGTGCAAAGACAATGTGTACGTTTAAATGATTAGGTTATTGTTAATGCGATACGAATTTTACAAAAGAGAGGGTTTGCTTTGTGTTAAAGATACATTAGCCTGTTGGAAAGCATTTAATTAAAACATCCGTCGGGATGCACAAATAACCTTTTCACGTACAGAAATTAAAAATGTTTTCATAAGGTTACAAACGCAAATGAAATAACAAATTCTTCGTGTGTAAGTAAAAAGGTTTTGACGCCTCTGTAAAGTGTCACCTGTGGCAAAAGCGATTACTTTAAGTTTGAAATATTAATATTCACGCGAACACTCGTCCAAGCCAATTCCGCGTTAACCGAAATAAATAAATATATCAGTTTGAGTCATTATCACGAGATTTGATCCTTTTCTCACTTATTATTAATACATTATATTCACAATTAAAAATGGGTAAATTTGATGATGATGACATGATATATACAAAACTATTTAATATAACGTTGCTGTAAGTGACATGCATTTTCATTAAAATATTTTTAAAATCTTCTAAAATCCGTCACACTTTTAAAATTTTCGCTAAAATTAAAACAACTCGCACCATTTCTGTAATCGGCTAGTAGCGTAACTTTGAAAAAAAATACATTTGGGAAATATTTTAAATAGTGTGCAGAAATTCTAATACATTTCCTAAATGGAAGTGTAAAGGAGAGAGGTCACGATAGACATACGAAAGTGTGCACTTTGGGGAGTAAGAAATAATTTTTTTGGTACGTGTATAGGGATTACCAATGAGTCATGTTTATGTTCGTATGAAAGCTGTTATTAACACGACGTCATAATACGTTTGGAGAGGGGACCTTGCGTTGGAGGAATGTAACTTGTATTTTATATTTCAATGAGTTGGAGGGGTAACCCTTTTCTCGTTCATTATCAAAATAACAAGACGTAAATGTGATTAATAAGTAAGCCGTTCAGCGTTTAACTTGGCACTTTATCTGTTTTCACGAGATTGTCCATAAACTTTGCAACAAAGCTGGAATCTTATTTCGAAGCTGATCTATCCAGGTAATCCCTGTAATTCGATCCCCTTTGTTACCCATGGCTTACAAAGCTCTTGTAATGGCATCAATTGAACTTTTTTTAAGATATAGTACCTAAGCTTCCAAATAAAAGATGTTTATTTATTATCTTAATATTATTTAATTTTTACACGTAGGTACATGCGTATACATACCTATATGCGGGCATGGTACCACAACGATAAATGAATTTGTCACTAAGATATCATTTAAATACGAAATCACTGCCATTATTCAGATAATAGAGAGAGACATAAAGAGAGGGAAATATCTTCTTCCTCATAAAAACGTCTTTAATGTACAAAAGTTAAAGAGAGAAATATGTAACATATGTACTTGGATATTAACTATTCACAAGACGCTTAAAAATGTTTACAAATCTTATTCATTTATTGTAATCAGTGCTGGTTTTTTTCGCCAAGAGGATAAAAAAACTCAATGAATAAAATATTTTCTCAGTTTCTTTGCTAGGCTATCACATAACGTGGACATGTATGGAAATAAGTTCTCAACGGAATAATAAGTTATCAGCTTTCTTATCTCGCTCAAAAATAGTGAACGTATTCTTAGCTTAAATTTACAAATAGTTAATTAGGTACTTATTCTATATTTCTGTTTCAAGAGGTCGTATGAATAAATAAGTCAACGGAAATTATTCTTAAAGGTAATTTAAGGTTCTCGATTAGACTGCCTCGTTCGCCGTGTTGGTTGCAAGGGCGACTGTGCGACTGCCGATCGGAAGGTACTGGGTACAAATCCCCAAATCAAAGGGACGGGCACTATAACATTTTTCTAATTTAAAACGTAAAACGTAACATCATGCCTGTTATCCTTGTTTTTCTAATTTAATTTTTTTAATAGTGGATCGGATTCTCAATGTGTGCCCGGTGCATGGCAATAGGCTCACCACCTATTCCATAGTGGGACGTAAACGTAACTAGTGAAACGTGAACGTGTGAACTGGTGAAACGTTTTCTATACTCCTCTACCTACCTCTTCAGGGTTAACAGGCGTGATGTTACATAGTTCTCGATTAAATTAGTAAAAAAATTGGTAAAAAATTTGAGCTAGTCTTAAATTTTTACGATCCATATTATTCATCGGGAAAAATACGCACTACTCATTCCTACGTACCTACGTTTGTCCCCATGAATGTTACTCGAAAGGAATTTTATAAATGGGGTTATACAACAACGAAACAAGATCCTTTCTTGAAAGGGGAATTTTTCGCTATCTGCCACATTATCATCGGCTTAATAAATAGAAACGCAAAGTTTGGTTACCAAACCCTAGCTGTCTCACGAACTTATTATTACAATGTGTGACAACCTGGAATTTGGCATGTTTTAATTTACTTTATAGTGTACTTTGGAAACTTCAGGTATATTACTAATTTTGGAGTTTTAACTTGTGTCTTTTCATGTTATAGAATACATATACGGTGCGCGCCGGAATAGAGTGTTCAACTCAATGTATGACCTAACGTTTTTCTGTATCAACACCAGTACGAACATCAGCATACAATGCCGCGCTATAAAAAGATATAAAAGATAGATAAACTGGTGTGAACATAGGCTCGCTCTATACAAAGAGAAATGTCAACGTCAAAATATACAGATACAAAGACACAAAGACAATATAGTCTCGTAGCTTTGTACCTACTGTACTTTATTAGATATGAATTTCTATTTAAAAGATGATAAGATAGAAAATTGCCATTAAGACCTCTGGCTGGCGGCCGGTAATTGATATCTTTGTCATGTCGGCTACAGCCGGCAGTGTCTTGAGTAACGGCGGTCGTGGCAAAGTTTACTTAACAGTTGACAAAAAACTAATTTAAACCAACGACCATGGGGCCGGCGTCGCCACATTATTTAAAAGGATTACAGAGATAATTCCGCTGCAACGATTATTCGAAATATCACCAGTAATAGACAATTTGCGAAAAAAATTGGTACATCTAAACTTATACATATCTCATTATCAGTTTAAAAAATAAATAATATATTCAATACATCCATAATTATTTTGAGCTGTAATGGACTAGGAGGAGTTTAAAAACTGGATTGACAATTATATAATTCACAATTTTAATGTTACATTTTCGTAAGTTTAATTTTTGAGTTGGTACTAAATCTATAGGTATATTAATACGTGATGCAAAAACTTTGGATCCCTTTTTACGAAAATTGCGCGGACGCAGGAGCATAAAATTTTGCACACTTATAGCTTATGTGTAGGAGAAGTGCAGAACGATAATATTTTTCAATAATAATGCTTACAAAGTACATTAGATCAATAAATAAAACATTACACAAACCAGCATGCATTTGACACACGCATACACAAGTATGACATGAGATGACACAAGTATGACACATACTCTGTGGTCAAATTGTTTCTTTCGTTTATTATAGACATAGTTGAATGTCAAACCGAAAAGTTTTATTTAAAAGCTTTATTTATATTTATTATGGTCGAATTTCGACCACTGGGCGACCACTAGTAAAAATAAATAATCTTATATTTTTGTCATTACCTTACCATACATGCGATCATTAAATCACTAACAGTACCATTGTATAGTGACACAAAATAATTGTATAGAGCGAGACAAGGAAGTGGTACGAGTAATAATGATGAAGAAAGCGGAGGCGAGCCCGACCTCGCGTCCGTTGACGTAGACGAGCGCGCTGCGGTGCGGCACGAGGCAGATGACGCCGTCCGTGTTCTCGAACAGGCAGTGCTCGCTGAGGATGTGCGAGCCGCTCAGCTGGATGTCCTGCGGCACGTTGGCCTCGGCCGTGCCCAGCCGCGTCACGCCTGCACACAGCATTGCAACTCCATCCTTACCCAACAACGCCTTCAACCCACTTCTCACCCAACGGTAGTAGGGTATCCCCATTTGTAGTTGTTTCTTTCAAGGATTTACTTATCGTTGACGGAAATAATTTAAAGTTAACAAGTACCGTATGAAGCCAGCGAACTGATCCTTAATAGTAACGACAAGGATTATACCAATGCTCAGTGATCACATTAATTAAGAGTGAAAGAATGAAATCACGTTGAAAAAAGAAAGAATCAAATGTTATGTACATCTGCTGTATGATTAATACAAAGTACCTTTTTAACAATTAAAGGCGATCAGACAAAGCAACGCTTGCAATTAATTTCTTCAAAGTACATATGAAAAATGAAAAAATGAAAAAATATTTA
>DWTO01004940.1:0-11104 GCA_018244755.1 Jemadia pseudognetus
CCTGAAAAAACTGAAAGGCTAAGATTTTTTCTACTATTTTTCCCTACGAACTTTGAGTCCATTTAGTTCGATAATATCGGTTATAAAGAGACATTTTGAAAAAAAAAGTTCGGGTCTGAAAGGGTTAAACAACTTTCGCCCTTCGTACTCGTACATAACGAGTTGGTAAAGCTGTGGAGAGGGTCAAGTTCCTTGCTAATTATCTTTGAATTGTTGTGTACAATTACACAAACTTTTCTTATAATTGACATTGACGTAACAAGGGAAAGTTTTTATTTGGTTACATAATAATTTATTTCCAGTTTATGTATAAGTGCAAAGAGGGCGAAATTACAGTAGGTACCTACCTACAGATCATTTTCCTAAAAAAGTTGTGTATTTGGAGACAGCGGATAAGCGGAGACTTTTGCTAAATCCTTGTGAAACAATTTCGAATTTTAGTCACATGGTGGGATACAATAGATAATTAAACACTTTGGGAAATATTTGTCATGGGGACAGTTGAGGATAATAGAAAGATTAAATAAAAAAAAGAAACGTGGCTCCATAATATGCGAATGTATACTGGAATCGTAGGAGTATGGAAGAAGAGGAGAAGACTAAAAGAAGTAAACTAATTGGCCACTCTAAAACAAGGACCAAATTCTAGAAGATGTTAACCAAATTAATTGGAGAAGTACCTATTTAAGAAAGAAGGGTTAGTAGAAGCTGCTGTAGTTATTCGTTGTTATAATTATTAGATATAGTAATCAGTTCTTATAAGTATTTATTTTAGTTTGCTAACAGTCTACCTCGCTTCGCAAGTACGGTAGGCGGACTTCATACTCCTTAGAGAATATTATTGGGAAGTCTAAAATGTCAAAGTTTTCCCACAACGGTACCCTTCACCGTCATAATTAGTGATATTTAAATAGCTCATAATTTTGTAAAGAAAAATGCGCGCGCAGAATAGGTAGAAGAATTCTACTCTACTATTATATTACTACAACATGTAGGTGTTTTGTATCACTTGTAATGTACCTAAACCCCCCTAAATCAAGTTACCTACGAGAACAATTTTTTTTTGTTTGGTTCTTGACTACAGATACCGTATTATTAGCTATTAACATTAAAATCATATTTGATATTCATTCTATACTTTATTCACTTGCAAATACAACACCAAGCCAATAAATTCATTTGCCGATGTATTCATGAGTCGTGTCTGTTACAGGTAATAATCAGTTGTTACACGTAAATAACAAACCACTTAATATGTTGAACATTTATCTTTTATAACGAGATATTCAATAAACATTCGTGATTCTTGCGTATTGATTAGCGAACTACGTAAATCGGATACCTAGTTGGAAAATATAAAAATTGGTTTACATGACGCCGAAATATAAATTAATGTTGCAACGATAAACCAATTAACTATAATTAAAAATTCAGGAAAATCCTGTATGTTTTACACAAGTGTCTTAAGCTCTGTAGGTATTGTAATAAGGTTCCTAAGTTCTCGTATAAATACAAAAGTATGTTCACTAAAATATGCCGAAATACAAATTATTGTACGACCAAAATAAAAAGCAATAATATACGACAAATTTATTTTGCACAGCCCTGGACATTTTATCTAGAGTAGGCACTTAGCTGTGCTCCGCAAGAAAGTTCGCTCACGTACTTCGAAATACATCGAAAAACCTTCTGACCCTTCCTTATATTAATCTTTCTTACCTACAGCATTCGGAATGGCTTTTAGTAGAAAAACGTCCGCTCTTAATTCCGTCTGCAATTCGGACGTGTTCTCGCTTCCCTGTTCGTGAAAGCTTTCTTTTCATTTCTTTTGTTTTCCCAAAACTATATATTTTTCATATCTATACATATAAATCTATTCATATACGTACACCTATATGTATGTATGTTATTATCATATTTATCGTTTATGTTTTAGCATCATTAAGTGTTTATAAGAGTGTGGTAATTGGGAGTTCTTGGGCTCGTCCTTGGGTCGGCCAAAGTATTATTGGGTTTTTGTAACTTGAAATTTCCAACAGTAATGTACAAAACAGTAAAGTAGCTGTCTGGATTAGCGCCCGGTGCATCGCAACAGACGTGATATTATATTGCGAAATTATTAAAAGTAGGTATGTACGAGTAGGTACGTTACGTAAAGTACGTTATTAAAAGCAAATTCCTTGACGCAATATACGAGTATGTATTTAAATCTTCCGCGATACAAAATACTGTTTGATTATATTAATATGATTGTATCGATATAATTCTAATGCTTTGCACACAATTCGGCCGCACAGCGCGCCAGCCCGCGGCGCCACGCACTGCCTTCAGTTCGAGGCATTGTGGTAAAACTGCCATTATTCATCGATAGCCCTTTCAATTGTACATTAACTGACTTCAAAGCGAGATAGAATTGTATTAAAAGAACATTAATATAATATTGATTCAATATAGTTTTGTTAGAGCTATTACGATTTCCTTTGATTACGAAGAATAAGCGTAGCCACTTCATTAGAATAGAAGCCAGCCAGTCTCTATTTATTGATAGATACATTTGGCGCTTCCTACAGTCTACCTATCCCATAAGGACTTGGTGTTATAATGCAATAATACAAACGAACAAAATTTTAGGTTGATTAGCGATTTCCGAAATGATAATATTGACTAAAATAATGACTATAAATATAAACTTGCAACACTGTACTATGAGCACATGCCGTACGCTCAAGTGTAGTACCAACACAGAGACGACACGATAAATTCAAATGCAAATTTAATTGCATACTTCTCGACGGTAAATTTTACTTAAGGGCAGCACACTACCTAATTGATAATAAAGGGAATTTAAAGCTATTATACGTATGTTATGAAACTCAAGTCAATTTTTAAAGTTTCGAAGTTTCGTAACTAACTGTACAAAATTGAACGTTACTATTTTAGAATTGTCGAATAAAAGAGTCATAGAATTAAGAATTTACATAACAATACCGATTTTTTATCGACGATGGCAACAACCATCAGTTAAAAGGCAGAACGCAAGAGATTATTGCACATCGCTTTACGGCCATAACCTTATTACCTACCGTCATCTCATTTCAATCATTACGATTAACATTTATAGACTCTGCATGTCTCCTTATCGATAGCTATGAAAAATACAAAGTACAAATCTCTTCAGCGTCAAGTCGTGTGTGCCGTCGAAGGTGTCAAGACGCGAACACCCGCGGTGAACGACACTTGTCAGCTGACGCAGCGGTACCGTCACGCCCCGAGCGGTATTTTAAGCCGCGCGCGGTGCACGTAACTCGGTGAGATAAAGATTAATTAGTACGTCTCGGCTGAGAGCTGAAACTTCATCGTTTTATAGCCCGTCAATCAAGCGCTTAGTTCCTTTAAACGGTTCGCCATATACAACATAACGAAAAAAGCGACCACCAGTCCACGACAATTGCTTCGTGGAATATTCAGGTCGAATATTATTAGAACTATTCATATCATTTATCGATTGCGATTGAACTGTCTGTTAATTGTATGCAATGCAATTTAGTTGCAGAATAAAAAATTATGATTTAGGCATAGATTAGTATAAATTCCTAGTATATCGATATATCGATGTGTTGAAACACAATGTAAAATGCAAACTCGACATCGGATCGCGCGTATACGAATCAATGCGGAGTGCAAACATCGCATTGAATCGTGCGTGTACGATTCAAGCGTGCTTTTAACATAGCTTTAATGTCGCGCTCAAAGCGATGTTTGCGAGGCGTTTTAATAAAAGCATTCACAGTTCGACCTTATGTATTTTATGTGTATGTTGTTAAGGTTCAAAATTGATTGAATCACCCGCTATAGGGAGTGTTACTGTATAAAGTATGGAACCGCTAGAATTCCTGAGCTGTTCGGACATCACGTGGCGCACCGCACGCGCATCTTGCGCCGTGTCGAATGAATTATTCGCGCCTCTCAGCGCCACACAATACCCATTTCACAGTATCAGACGTCGAATGACGACAAATCAAAATAAATTACCGATTTCGTCATCCAATATCCATACCTGTATAATTTGATATCTGCGCGCCGGTAAATCGCGAGAGAATTGTGGCGTTTACCGCCCGAACATCGGTATTGAGCAATTATCGACAAGGGATATCGTAGTTTTATTCTAAATCTTGCAGATGTTGATAAACAATTGTATTTTTGAAGATGAAACAGCTATTGGTACTTGATTTATGGTACCCGATTACCTATAAAGTTACCTCAATATGGAAAAAAGTAAATTTCTTTTAGTTTCACGATACCTATAGGTACTATATTCATGGAATTGAATGGAACTATTGGAAAATTTAATAGCATCTGACCCAGGATTTCATGAACCTAGGACCCCTTATCCGGCAGTCGTGTTTGCAATCAACACGACCAACGAGGCAGTCAATCCAGTCTAATTAAACTATTCGTTGTATTAACAGTAACAGAATTGCAGAAGTAAGCCCATTAGTAGAGATTACTCTAGTTAATACAATTTGGCTTGAGTGCTTTTTGTATAAAAGTAATTAGTTTATATGAATAGTTACTTTAAATATCACTCTTAATAGATGTTAGTAACTAACGCGTTGCCACGAAAAGGGTTGACCCTTGTGTACACGGCAAACAACACCTAAGCTCTGGAAACTGAAACATTGTTTTAAAAACAATATTGCTTCGGGCAGAAATACGTGTAGTGATGGGGCAGGCATCGAGCAAGCATATATGCTTTTACCGTGTGTTTTTAATAATACCTACCTACATTATTGCATTTCTGTTGCAATGCATGACAATTAAAACACAGGGAATCAAGTACTTACTAATATCTTCATGTCCTTGTGTTCCGCGGACACGGAGTCGATACTAACCTGCAACATATAGAAATAACAATATTAGTCATTGTTTTATTTGAACCATACCTATACATAGGAACAGAGTAACTGGAAATAACTGGAAATAAATAAATACTGAAGCCACCATTTAATAAGGTGTTTTTATGTATTAACAGTAATTGACCGACCAAATTCAGGTTGGTAATGTATGAATACTGTTTAATAGCAAGCTTTTTATGGTATGAGTGCCACCAAAAGAATATCACCGTAACGCCGGATAATAAGTTGTGATGTGTTATGATGATAAAAGTAACATAACATCATGCCTTTGGTCTCCGAAGGGGTAGACAGACGAATATAGTAGCATACACTCCCCCTTGTCATCCGTTACCTTTGTGTCCTACTAAAAGTAACGAGTGTTATGATTACATTTTTCAAATAAACCTGTTTATACATCGCACGAATTACATATGTGCATTAATAAATAAAATAAATGCTTTATTTTTTACATATTACGCTTCGTATGCTTACAGGGGACTGTGGAAACAGACTATATTGTGTGTGTGTGTGTGTGTGTGTGTTTGTGGGAGTGTCAGTAGGCATAACATTTGTGTATGTTTAAATGCGCTGTATGTATGGATGTGTGTAGGCTCATAATATGGGTTTATACTCGTGAGCAAACTACTGCGTTATTAAATAATATAAGAGATATATCAAATTAAAATCGCATCTCGCTCTATAAGTTAAAAAAGCAACGTTGCATGTGTTTTTGCGGCGTTGTCCGTATTGCTGCTACACTAGTAGTTTAAACTGGGTGAGTAGGGACGTGATCGTGTAGAACGTCAGTGCCACCACACATTGGGTACACGTCTTCGTTACAGTACCTACCTACTTTCTTTCCTATACCTATATAAAATGGAGCCACAAGCAAATTGTAACTATCTTTCCGGTAAATGACACGAAATATTTAAAAAATGTAATAATAATAATGTTAAACATTAAACAGATAAAGTTTTATTTTACAGTAATTCTTTGAATCGTCGTCTTAAGTTGTATTCACTTACTGTTAGTGTTCCAACTTCCTAGAGCCCATGGCATAAGTCGACCGCATAGATATGACTTTCTACGTACTCGAATCTCCACAGGAAGATTATTCACAGAAGAATGAAGTCTTTTTCTGCATTGTTTTGCTTTCGTCGCAAAATTTAATACTCAATATTTATATCGAAAATAACCGTTCTCGAGATCGTCCATAGGTTTTATGGTCAGGCCCTCCTCGCTCTAAATTCGCTGGCAATTGAAGTTCGTGTAAAACGGAACATAATGAAGTTTTTGACTTTTAAAGGAAAAAATACGTTAAAATAATTCCACGAAATATCAGACCAGAAGCATAAAATAATTGAGAAGCGTTAACTGGAAATGATGATGATTCTAATAAAATTTAAATAATCGCGTTAAGGATGACGTACTTTTGTTTTATCATTTTGAAATAATTAGTGGTAAAATTAAATGAAACAATAACCAGCCCGCATTGTTACACGCGATAAACTCCAAAGTTCCGCTCATGATCCATTAAATTTGCCAACGTATGTTGTTTGATATTTCTTAACATGTTCCTATGATTATAATCCCACATCTCTATAACATTACATGAAGAAGGTGTTACACGAGGAGCCCGTCTGTGAATGTATATCAACAATATATCAACACCCGAGGCACGCGATGCTTTTTACAAGTCAGCGAGCGATCCAAGTGGCTGTGCCTATTCCAGCCGGCCTTCGAAGCTCAACAAAAACTAATTAGAAAGTCCCTAAAAAGTTAATATCATAAGTCGGTGAGCGTACACACGAGCGAATTTAATTTGGAACGTTTTTAATTACGGCTGGAGATTCGTTCGGAGTCGGCCGGTTTCGGCGCCGCGGCTGCCAGCCCTGTAATTATGGGGCCCGTAATTGCGGGACCCGAGTGCCGCGCGCCCTCGCGCCTCGCCCCGCTCGCTAGCGTCCTGTAGCAATGCCACTGAAATTGGGATATTCTTTGACGTGAATCCTAGCCAGAAAAAAGTTTATCAGCCCAAAGCTAATTTAGTCGAGTCTGATAATTACATTTTGTGCTTTGACTGATATATGCAATTGTTATGAAACTTTTTACTTAGGTAGGTTTATGTGAGACTGGAAATGTATGAATAGTTTAAATTGTAGTATTGTATCAAATTTATTATAAGTTACCTACAGGCGATATAGCCCTAAAATTTGTAATATAAGGCATGTTCATTATATAGTAGTACCTATATTTCATTTCATAATATCACTTTGAAACAGTTTTAACCTTTAATAGGTAGGTACGAATACACACATATGGGTAGTCGAACCCTGTATATAAGTACTTCGATAGATTTTAAAGAATTATGCGTGTGCTATAAGACGAAATAGATAAAAAAACAATACATCGTTTTAATAACCATACAAGAAATTATTATTGGTTATTTATTACGAGAACAAAGGAACGAAGGCCATAGTATAAAATCTATAATATAAATCGCGTAAATTTACAATAATTTATGGGCAACTATATGTGGTTCTACAGCAGTTAGATTATATACCTATACGAAATAAAGTAAAAAATACTTAGTACATATAGTTGTATCCATTTGTATATTATATAATTAATATACAGGTCTTATATAGCAAACGTGGCAAAAATATTATATTGAAATAGTTCTCGAGTCGCTTTTTCCCACGGTGAGAACATTAAAGTAAAGACGGGATTGTTTGAATAAGGCAAAACTATGGTTGATTGATCGACTGTAACTCAAAGTAGTAAAAGTACGATGTGCAAGCACCTTTATGTATTGATGTTGATTGTACACAGAAATACTAATGAAATCATAACTGTACATACGACTTCATGCCGCTACCTACTGTTTTGCGTCTGCCACGGACCGTGCAAATGCTTAATTCTCTGTAATTACTGAGATAACTCGCATTTCAAATCGCCACTTGCCACCGAACGTTGGTCACGGTAATGTTGCATAATAAATTGAAATGTATACAGTTTGAATGAATATGTAATACAGGTATGTACCTACATACGATTGACTGAATTAAGTTTTATTTTAGTGATTCAAATTGTTTTAAGGCTTTATTAATTGCGCTACCGACATACGCGCGTCAATGTGGTTAAATATATGGATTTTTTATATTATAATACCTATCACTACATTTTATTGCATCTCATTTAAAAATTAAAAAATATGATGGATTTGTAATGGTGACAGAAACTAAGATTTTAAATGTTCCGAGATCTGATAAGTTCCAATATATCTTTAAAATATAAGTATGCTAATTATAGTACTAATTTATACCTATAATCAAGTTACCAGAAGTTTTCGTTAATATAATTAATGTCTTACTCGTAACACAGACATATTTTCAATCCTTTTTCTGGGACTTTCAGAGGATTATCAGTATCTGTAAAGTAATATGTATATCTTACACGCTTCAGAAATGTAAAAAAATTAAACAAAACCTATTAAAAAGCACTTTCGTACGAAATAGGTAGTGTAATTGTTCTCAGTGCAGTCCACTCGTTTCTATCTGCTATAATTTAAAAGGATTGTGTTTAATTACGATGACTGGCTGGTTGGGATACGAAAGAAAACATTTTTAGACTGCATTATGATAATTACACTTTATAATATATGAACGAACCGCTTGTTTGAATATGTTTAAGATGTAATTTAAACCATTGGGACTTTGTAAATGTTAACGTATCACGTAACATAACGTCTGTAATCTTCGAAGAGGTAGGCAGAGGAGGGTGGTAGGCTCACTACCACTTTTCACCACTTACTTTACGTCCCACTATGGAATATCATGGATATGGAATATGCCACATTTATCCGACTCCGAGCCACAACTATAAAATCTAAATAAGAAAAATCCAGTAGAGTCCGACCGGAGATGTGAACCCAGGACCTCCCGATCAGCGGTCGCGCTTCCAACCAACACTACCAACGAGGCAAAATATTAACATACTTATTTTTGGAAACTTTAATTAGGTACCCAAAATTTGTAATTAATTTATTACACTCGGACTCTTGATTTCAAATTAAGATGTAAAATTTCGAAAATATACCGATATTCTATAATTTATGAAAATAAATGGATCGTTATCTGTGAACTCATTAGGTGTAGGTATATATGGAACAAGGTATTAATTTGCTAGGCGTTACAAATTGTAAGTACTAGCAACGATTTATATTACGAATTCTAGAAAAAATATTGCTGTTGTGTCAGGAAAATATTGCGTGTGTGCAGATGGCATGAGTGATAGCAAAACATACACTTACCTTCAACATCTAAAACTGACATCTGCGGCATTACATTCAAATCTAATCGAGTCCCTGGAACAATTCCTGCACACCGCGTTATGCAGGGGTGGGCAGACATTAATGACTAAGAGTTTGAACTAGTTTTATTAACATTGACGCACGTGCTAATGTGTTCTCTAGCTTTGTCCAACACTGGTAAACTTGATATTAATAAATAAAGAAATATATAACGTAACGATAATCAAAACATGAATATTGAAGAACAAAAAATATGTAATGAATTTCGGCAAGCAGAAATCTATGCGTTTTAAGTTTACAGTTGCGTTTAGTACAAGACTCTGTTTTTATATTGGCTTGATTATATTTGCAATTTTCTTGTTTTAACTTGTATTGCAGCAAAGGGATGATGTATAAATTGACTAATAACGTAATGAAGAAGGGATTCGAGATTGGTTTATTGTCGGCGAGTGCGACACGAGGAGGCTGCGGGAGGTGTTTGTTCATCACCACACGTGTAATGACGCCAATTAAATATTTTTATTCCCATTCTTTTTTACTGCAGCGTACTTCCTTTGTTAGCTCTTCCAAACGCGCTTTTCAAATACGAGAAAAATTTATGAATGTATATGTGAAAAATTTGACTTTTTGTTTTTTTCTTTAACGTATACATATATAGGTATCCAAATTTAAAAGTAATATTTTTAAATAACATTTCAATACTGGTAATTTAGTATAATATATCTATATAAATGATTTTTTCCATTTCGTCCATACCATAATTATGTAATAAACAATTTTCTGTATGAATACTAAAAAGGTATATGTATGTATGTATTTACAAACCTTCAAACCAGTAATAGGTATACTTATTTATGCAGGCACACTAGTTTGACATTATATTTACTGGCTTGAATATTGAAATATTTTTCGTTATAATAACCTACAGATTAGAAAATTACGCACTTTGAATTAATGGGTAAACAATTTTAGCTTGTGATTAGAATCTCAAAAGTTCCATAATTATATAGGTGGATATTATATTTTTTAAAGAATATCGCACAAAAAATCACTATAGTACAGGTACACATTGAAAAAGAATGCTACCTTTGTTAGGTCTAGCTTTGTTTGCTTTTTCTAACTATTTATTGAATGCAGTCTTTTGTTGACCCTACGTTGTATTGAGTTCAATTCGTGTAATAGATGAAAACTAATTTTATAACAATAGTGCGTAATTAACATGTATTGGTATATGGGGATGTTTTTTTATTAGTATCTAGTAATACCAATTAAAAATTAATATTTATGTAATAGAATAAATGTAAGTATACCTATATCTATATATACTAAAATTATCTTTACTGTCGCACGTAAAAAGAAAAGGTTTTGCGTTATATAAGATGAATTAACTTTATAGTGTCAGTATAATAGGTACAACCGAAAGTTTAGAACTAACTTATTACATTTAATTATTATATTATCTGTGATTAAGTTGTTGTATATTAGGTACTTACACCTTCAATGCCTTAAAATATTTTAAATATTCAGGTACTTTCTTTGTTTTGGTAAGAAACCGTTAATTTAACTACATTATACCTTCATATAAAAAAGTTTCGGAATAAAAATAAAGCTTTATTCACACATAGTTAATATCATTAAAAACTATTCATGGATAAATACATCGATACATATAGGTAAATACCTACTTGTTTAAACTTGTACCTACGTTGTGTACATAATATTAAAATAAATATTTCATTTTTTATACACGACTGTTATAAAGTACTCAAGCATAAATGCCGATGATTACTTTAATTATTTCTTGACAAATTGTAAATTTTGAAATTAATTTATCGGCATTCAGTTATGAATTGAAACGATATTATTTGTTGTTCGCATGTAGGTACGTATTCGCAGT
>DWTO01004941.1:0-11104 GCA_018244755.1 Jemadia pseudognetus
AAAGTAACAAGAAAGATTAAAATCCGCAACTGGCCAGGTAAGCAGACTGGTGTCAACCCTTAAGTGGAACCCTTTGATGGTGACAATGATTGTATATGGTAAATCGGTTTGGAAATAGCCTTTTTCATTGATAATTAAAATGATCAAATTGGGAACTGTTAGATTTCTGTCCGGTGTATGGCAACAAGCTTACCCCCTATTTTATGATGGAATGTGTGGTAATGAACACTCATTACATCAGTAATTAAGCAGTAAGCAGAGGAGTATAGTAGGTACACACCTACTATACTCCTCTGCCTACCTCTGCGGGGCTTTCAGGCTTCATGTTACGTAATTAAGTATAAACCTACTTATTTCAGTCTTCACTTTCCTACAACTTTTATAAGACCGATATTACTTTCAAGAATTTAATGAAAACAATACACAGTCTGAAGCAATTAAGCCTCTGAGCTGTAAAACTATTAAACGGAGCTTTGTGTTACAGAAGAACAGGCGGATCAAATATTTTGAGGAGATGTTGCGAACGACATATATTTTTCTAAGTACGTATGTCTGGTACTTAGGTATGTGCCATTTGTTTTTTTTATTCATATTTGTGAACAAAATGTTTAGGAATAATTTAACGAGTAAATGAATGAAGGAGTAAGCTAATGAATGATTGAACAATTGAATGAAAGAATCAATGGGCGAACGAGTGAATGAATAAAAAAGTGAGATAATGAATGAATTGTACGATAAGTAATTTCCTAATTAGTTCCAGGATGTTGAACGATCAGAACAGTTTCGATTGGTTCTGAGCTTTCGTGTTTCATCAGTATTAAATGTGTCTTAAAATTTTCGAATTAATTTAAAACTGAATCCATATCGTTATGTAGCTGTATATACGCTGAACATCTTATTAGTCCACAGACGAAAGCGCTCAGAGATAATTGTCGTGAACGGCAATCAGAAAACATTAGAAGCGAAATAATACCTTTTCTATATGTATATGTACATATGTATGTAAAATTATAACAAACATTACATTGTAATAAACGTACTAAACATACTTACGATATGCAAATGAGTCCCATACCAACAGTCTTCATACCAATTAATACAGAACTATAGTTCTTATTAAAAGCTGATACGAATTGTACATAGTGATATAAACAATTCCGTTCTTATAATCATGCTTGCTGATCATGAATTATGAATGTAGGCTGCTAATTTCCTGCTCTCTTCATTGTTACGGCTAGGCAGTGACAACGGCGTGCCTAATATCTCTATCCATACAGCTAATCTCTTCAGGTGAAAGATGTACATTTGGGCAAGAGAACAAAAACAGGCTCAGTTTAGTAGGTCAAGTCAACATTGAACCTTAAACTTTGTACGGCACTTATCGTGGTATTTTCGGACGAGTGGTAGGGTCACCACACGAAAAATATTTTTTTTTGGAAAATTCCTGAACTTCATATTAATTGTTATACATTAATTATTATTACGAATGTGCAGATTAGATGAAATATTTAAACTAAGATATTTCTTTGAGTTTCGACGGATTTTAGACAACCTTGGGATAACCCAAGGTGAAGGTGATAAAGGATGAAATAATAATATTTCGTTAATATTTACATTGTTAAATCTATCTTAAAGTAAATGCGATTGTTCGACCAAGTATCATATTTAATTACAGCAATTTGATTTTTTACTTAAGACAATAAATTCTTTAAATCCAAGACGGATCGACTTGAAGTGATAACGCAAAACTAGGTAGGTACTATTAAAACAACACTATACAAAGGGATCATTTAACAAAGTTCATATTTCTTTAAACCATTTTCTTTAATCTTATACACCCTACCTAATCTTTTTGATCATCATCAGCGCTGGCTATCCATTCTCTAAATTTCCAACATCAATGTTGCTAGATCCCCAAGTTCCAAAAACCATGGTTACTCGTATCACAATGCTTTAAGTTTTAAACATGGAAGCTAAAAATATCGATTGTTACGGCTATTCCTAGAAACATGTCGAACACAACAACTTTGTAGTCGGTTTGAAACGCCAATAAGCTGTCTGAGCTTACTCCGAGTCCATTACTACCTGTAACATATCCTCTTTTCTGAACGTTTTCAGATACACCAACATCCCCGTAAGTATCACTTCACAATTCATCATAATGGTTTTTTTATCGTTCCATTGTTGGACACAAATCTCGGCTCAGAACAAACCGGGTTACGGTGTAGTCAGTCCTGATGGCTAAGTAGTGGCAGACTTAATACGCCTTTAAACTTTAGAGGATACTTTTAGACACCATAAGGTATGTAAGTTTCCTTACGATGTTCTCTTTGAAAGCGAAGGATGTTCAGTTTTAAAACGCAAATGATTTTATAAGGACGAAGATGAGCGTCATAACTTGAATCCACTAACTTCAATGTTGGATGCTAAACTTTTATACCGCTGGGTTATATAACTGCCTATACAGTGTATTGTAAGTTACAAATAATAATATTAATAACGATAATATCTTGCGAAGTAAATTTTGAAACATAATTTTTTGCATTATTGAAATGAGCGGGTAAATTAATATATTAAAATACTTTCCGACCTTCTTAACTTTCGGTAAGTTTATTCATTGCGAAAATTTTTGTTTTTCGTATACTTTCACGAGCCGCACCGTAAGTATTAATAAAGAAAAGCTTTTTCAAGCAGACTTCAGAATTTTTCAGAATTGGCTTCCATGAATGAAAAGTGATAAATGTAGAAGAAACACATCAGATGTGGAAAAATAGAGATATTTAGCTCTCTGCCTACCCCTTAAAGGACTTGCAATGATGATGTAGTAATAATCAGTTTTTTAAGTTTTGTTAAAATTTATCAAGAAATACTAAGAGATGTATGGCGTTAGTTATTGAAAAAGTATTCTATAGACTTCTAGTTCACTTTGTTACAGCTACCTACCGTATTAGCGACATATTACTCATTTAGCACTCGTTAAAAACTTCTATATTCTATGAATAAATTAGTTATTTAAAGAATAATCGATTTAGTTATCCAATCGTTGATATTCGTTAGACTGTCGATTTGGATATAAACAATTATTACTATGTTCTATTTATAAAAATCCTATTATAAGTGCACGTGTACACTAGCATCGATCGTACCCAGCGTTATTTATTCATGACTACTCGCGTGCTTAAGCGCTTCTAGCTTAAGTGTCCTTAAGCTTACGCGATTCTAGCACTATTATTTAAGTTTTAGGGTTCAATAATATTATGTATTATTAAATCATTTAAGCTACTCGTTTACACACAATACTCTAGCAACATAAGGAAATAAGGATGAAGGACAACGATACGCCGGCTAAAGCCATCGCCGCTTGTCATATTGTAAATGTGAAATTTAAATTTGCCTTTATGAATGATATTTTTCTTCAAAAACTGTTATAATCCTTGTTCAGTTATCGATTGTTTTATCTCTTTCTGTCATAATTCTAAAGCGCCGAGAGGGAACGAGAGGAATGAAACGATGTACTTAAGGACAGCGTCACTATGAGGGTATTCATATTAAATATCTAAAGTTAAAATCAACTTTGAGACTATAATCGTGAAACTTGGTGTGACAGCGAAGTGCTGGCGATAGTAAAATTTCATGAGCTTTTATTTATTCAAACGTTAACCGGGTTTATTTGCATAGATCCTCCGCCATATATTTTTATATTAAAAAAGAGAGTCGCGAATGCTCACAAAATAAAAAGCAAAATTTAACCGATATAAGCGCTATGGCTCAAAGGATTAACACGCCGAATTGTTAATGGCTTGACTGTACGAGTATCTGCCGAAGAACTGATGATGACATGATTGTCTGCAAAATGCCACTCGTCAGGTGTTGCAAATATCCATTGGCGACGGTGACCACTTACCAGCAGGTAGGCGGTCTGCCTGTTGGTCAGGTTAGATATTTTTTTTAAATAACATAAATAAACCAGTACAAGATCTACGTAAACATTTCTTCTTAATTTTTATGCCAGATTTCATAATCGTCGTTTCCCATTAAACCATGTCGCTCTCATACGTACATTACGGAATCAATAAAACTAAAGAATCCATTAATACAACAACTGAAATATCTCCTGCTACTTGTGCTGAAGGGACGTATCTGATTCCATCCATTAACAATGTGACATGTGGCCTAATTAGGGTTGGGAATCCTCAATGGGACCATATTTTATCTTCCAATATAGGTCGAATGAATGAAATGAAAAATACGAGTATCCACCTACTCCGAATTGAATTTTTCTAATATATATTTTTTATATACTGATTGGCAAAGTGCAAAGTGGCTGGCATCGAGCTCAGTGGCGTGTTATTAGAGAGGCCTGTGTCCAGCAGTAGACGAAAGTAGGCTGATGATGATGATTTACTGATTACATATATTTATATCTTATACATAACGTAACGTAACATCACGCCTGTTATCCCCGAAGAGATAGGCAGAGGAGTGTAGAACGCTCCCACAATTCACCAGTTACGTTTACGTTCCACTATGGAATAGGCGGTGAGCCTGTTGCCATGTACCGGGCACAAATCCAGAATCCGAGACACTACTAGAAAATCTAAATTAGAAAAATTATATAGTGCCCGACCCGGGCATCGAACCCAGGACCTCCTGATCGTCAGTCGCATTTACAACCAACACGACCAACGAGGCAGTCTAGATCTTATACATACATACAGTTATATATATAAGGTCATGTATCTTTAACCGATTAATTGACGGATCATGTCAGGTGAAGAATATCAGATGAGCAGGCAACAGTCTTAAATTGTTGCTGTCATCAATATTCATCTGTAGGAATAGTAGAAGTTTTGCCCTGTGTGGCCATTTGAGAATTGTCCTACCATATTATTATCATATTGTTTTAGGGCTAACTCGGACGGGTGTTTGGGTATTCAGGTTGCCTTGTAACAGTCAATACTCGTGAATATATGAGGGTTGTGTTGGTTAAACTTAGTTCGGCACTCAAACTTGGATCCGTAACTCAAACGACGATTATAAATGCGTTGGAACCATTAGCACTATGGCTTCTTCTGCTAGTGTGTAATTAATGTAATACCTCTGGATACCAAACACGCCCGTCTAATCCTAAATCACACCGCTGAGTATCGCATAAATCATTATTATCATTCCATTGTTTAAGCACACCTTTATAGAGGTAAACTTTATCTTTTGACTGCCTCGTTGGTGGTGTTGGTTGCTAGCGAAATTACCGATCGGGACGTCGGGAGGTTCAAATCCCGGATCGAGCACCATTAGATTTTTCTAATTTAGATTTTTTTGTAGTGGCTCAGAGTTTGGAAACGTGCTCTGTATATGGTAATAGGTTCACCACATATTCCATAGTGGGACGCAAACGTAATTGGTGAAACGTGGGAGTGTTCTATATTCTTCTGCCTACATTTTCGGGGATTACAGGCGTGATGTTACGTTTTTTTACCTTTATAAAGAAAACGTAGCTAAATGCTACAGAGGTCTTTTCCGGCTGTCGGATGTCAATCGAACCAATATCCGCTTACACACTGGCACAAAGGAAGTCGTATTGTCGGGTTGTGCTTTACAACTGAATTTATAGAATGATTCGGAGTAGCGCTTCGGATGTTATGTTTTCCTGGTACTCAACTCAATACCAGTTTCATTCGCATTTTTCGCATCTGATTTTTGGACATGATTTAATAATGGTTTCGACTTGTTTGAACATAAATAAATAACAAGGTAATCGTGACTAAACTTAGTGAGTTGCTGTACCAACTTAAAATCATACATTGTGACTTCTATGCCGCATTTAACAAATATAAAATCAATTACACTACATGACCGACTCATAAAAAATGTACATTGTATTATCTGAAACTTTCCATTTTGGTCTTTATCATTTCCTGGAAATACGTTTAATATTATCATAACAAAGTTTTGTGTATATTTTTTAAGAAACTTTTGTATTCAGTCATCAAACTCTAATAACAGTTAACAATCCCCATGTCTATAAAAAAAAGTTGATAAAACATTTGATATTGAATAGATATCTTGCTCGACTGTAATGGAATCGATTCCTTTTTTAAAATAACCGTATATACTCTTCCAAAGCATTGGTAGATTCAAATGTTAATATTGTAAGAAGTTACTATGCGAAAATTTATTTAGTTACACTGGCATAAAGAGTTTCATCTTCTGACCGTCTCCAAATTCTTGATTTTCTCTCAAAAGAAGCTATGTCAAACTGAGATAGGTTTTTTTGAGAACCATATGAAAATTTTGAATTTTTAAGATCTATTAACTATTATATCATTTTGGATGTAAGAATTACAAATCGAATAGTATCATTGTTTTCAGTTCTTTTATTATACAACCCGTCATAACTTCTGATGGGAAATGTTCACTGTTCCCCTCGGAATTGACGATATTTCTTTGTAAAATGCATCGGATGTTTAATCCAAAGAACAATTCTTAAGTTCACATTTTCATGACATCAGTGAGTGTGTGAAACGATCAGTTGAGAATACGTGACGCTCAAGTGCACTGTAAAACCGTCTCTTTAGTCAGCATTCACTAACAAAGGAGAAGGGTTCCGTTTGCATCTACAGCTATTAAGTTGGCTTTCACGTAAGCGCTCCATCTCAAGGTTAACCGCAATGGAAACTCAATTTGCACTAAATCACATCACCATTGCAATCACGATTGAAAACGGGCAAATTACCGATCTAATGGAAAGCACTCTGTGCCCTGCCGCGTTAGCACCCTACAAATGATATGTAATATAAGCAACGTCAAGGCGATCGTTGCATAATTTCTCGCTAGCAACAATTTTTTGCTAACATCGCGTCGCCTTGTATTGTAAGTCCACGCCAAAAGTTCCTGTTGTTATAGTTACCATGCATCTACGACTTTCAAACATCTCATATACGACCTACCAAAACCAACCCTGAGTTATCATGGCCATAATCTATTTATGCCAGTTATTGCAGCCGTGCACTAGGCGAGGCTCAAACCTTTAATAATAACTCATAATAACTAAACTTCACAATACAGTCTTATTCAAAGCCGATCCACTGCTGACAGGCCATTACTGTCAACTGCCCGTACGTTGGGTAAGTACTCTATTTAAATATAAAGTAATCAGATCTATGTGGCTCTGGCATGAATGCCCATGTACGACTAGGAAAGACCAGTAGAATTTTTCTCCAAAGCCATGGCTTATTCCTAAAATAATTCTTAAATTGTCCTAAAAGTCGGTAATAAAAATTTCCAAGGGCTATTCTACTATTATAAATGAGTTCTACTACTGTATGTACCGACGGACATAAAAGCGCTCGTTTCTGGTTTTACTCTTATAGTCATGACGGACGAGCACATTGCTACCTGACGGTACGTAGCCTGTGCAGTCTATAAACATCTGGTTCCAAACACGAGTCGAACTGCTATTCTACCTGTAATTGTTTTCAGAGATGTTAATACAAGTAAGGAGTACTTTATAATTTCTCTCGTTTTAAAGTATCTGATAATAATACAATTTAAATTCGAAGAGGACAATTTGCTTGGATTATTGCGTTGAGGTAGAAATGATTAGAAATAGGAAAAAATGCAATAGTACCGAATACACCACAATCCCTTGCCTCCAGCGATCATATTCAAGAGTTGACGCCGTCTTTATTGAAGTTCAAAGGTTTTCTATACACGACCATGCCAGAACCGTAAACTTATTACACGTTATCTTTTTTCACAAAATACACACTCGGAAGCAAAAATGAGTCAGAAAATAGAATTCACTTGTCGCAATTCTCGCGAACGATAAATTATTACATACGTTTACTTTATCTATGGTAAAGAGGTTTCCCGGAAATGTGAGGGAAAGTACCAAGATTTATTTAGGTATGTTTGTGTACAGAGACTCGACGTTTTTCCAAGATTTATTACAGTTGAAAATCAAATGGATTTTGATATATGTAGGTATTTTAATTGAAAGAAAATAAAATCAAAGAAATTAAACTGTCTGTCTGTTATAGAAATAAAACTGTACATTTCCATAAATGCCATGACGCCTGTAGACGACATATTATAATTTTAATATAAAAAAAATAGTTTCCGTCAACACATGTAAATGGATTTTGTTCACAGCTGGCAAGGAGATAGCTTAAATCTCGAAACGATATATACATCTATGTCTACGTTGATTATATTAAACTCGTGACAGTGAAATAAGACATGCAAGATTTTATGGGAACTACGCTAATCGAAATATCCTCAATATCTACCTAAGCAGTTCTTTTCGTTTTATTTGAGACTCGGACTTTCACGACGTAGTTCATGTAAAACTTTGTTATTTCCTCTCCGCAAATTTCAATTAGTGTAAATAGTATTCTTCAATCGAAAAACATTGTAAAAAACCATGCTTTATAATTGTCCACGATTTGAGACACGTGAAGAATGAAGCCGGCACGATGTGACGAACTGTGGCCCATTACATTCTAAGACGTGTCCCTCGGCGAAACAATGAAAAACTAGATGGTCATATTGGTATTTCTGAAAACGCACGACAACAATGATAATAACGAGTGTTAGTTAACAAGTAATCGTTAGGCCATTCAAAACAGCGAGTGTGCGAATTAGCATCGATGTCCTTGTAGCCAAGTGACGCTGCGCCGCGGCGCGCGCCGAGTGTGCCGACGCGAGCGTTCTGCACGAGGGCACTTGGGCCTCTCGAGCGATGTGTGGAGATGATCTTTGTGTTTTACATTACAATGAACCAGCTATGTAATGAAGGATTTGCTTGTGGCTTTTTGTGCAACTGTGTGTTTGTCATGGAAACTATGTAGAGTTCTGTAAGTCACATTCTTTAAGCTTTCCTCGAAATTAAAATGTCATTATTTCGGTAATCCGCCATTTGACTAAAATACAATCTAGAATATTTAGTCTTTGGATTTAATGTTTTCCAAGAATAAAATTGTCAGACAAAACAAAATAATGCATGTGAAAATTTTAATATTTCAAAGTCAACTACTAAAATCCCTTTTGAACAAAAAGTACGAAGTGATATGAGTAGGATAGGATAGAAATCTAGGAATTTTTTTTAAATTATATTATTTTATAAGGAATCTTGGTTCATGTACAGATCGGAAAAGTAATATTATGTCGAATTTTCTGAAATATAATACCTTGGTATTATAGTACAAATTGATTACAATACAAACACTAAAACAAACCTCTACATTATCGTGAACTTAAATAGTATCACTGCCTGTCAACAAGTCTAGATGTTGTTCCCATTTCTGCGATCCCAGATTGAGATAAGCATAAAATATTCTCCAGTGAGACATCTTTAAAGTGTAAATCCAATTTATTTCTGCTCGTTTAACCATGTGCAAATCTGTTCCGTTAAATCTTTGGATACGATCGTGAGATGTTCATCTTATGTGGATGTGGTCACTGATGTAAAAAGGAATGTTTAAATGTAAATTCAAATAAGATCATTAACTTAAATCTGCTCAGCTGTACCCTGTATCGTCGCTATACCCTGCCATTGAAATTCATTTTGTAATAGATACGATTGTTTGAGCTGTTTCCGGTTTATAATTGATTCCGTGCAACTTCTGAGAAAGTTTTAAATTTCTAAATGAATTTGGTTACTCCAATTAATTTTGTTTGTGTTTAAAACAGTTTCCACGCCAATGTTCTACACAATTTTATGTTATCATTATTGAATTTACGATTATGTTTTTCTATGTTTATGTAATCTCTAGGGAAATAATTTTAAAATTTAATTTTATTAATCATCTGAAATATTATTTATCAAAGCAATATCCTTTTACATTATTTTTTGTTATATTACTTTTTCATATAAATGAAAATATCGTGTTTGTTTTGTACTAAACTTATTCAGTTAAAAGCTTCAAAGTAAAAGCCGCTACGCATTATGAAGAACAATAACACAGGCCCGTTCCGTTTCGTGAAAACATTTACACTAGAAATGTTCCGCAGTTCTCGTGTGCGTTACAAATTACTGCACATTGTCACAATAGAAATTGTCGCTCATTTGTTGCGCTAAATAAAGAAGTATGATAATTGTGGATTGTTACACACACATATAATATTACACACACATATTATATTATTACACACACACACACACACACATATATTATTATCACACATATTTATTATTACACACACATATTATTACACATACATATATTATTACACATACATATATTATTACACACACATAGACTGCCCCGTTGGTCGAGTGGATAATAGGCCTACTGGCAATTGTGAGGTCCTAGTCCTAGGGTCAAATCCCGGGTCGGGTACAAGTGGATATTTTTAACTTAGAATTTCTGGTTTAAATTTATAATAGTAGCACGAAGTCTGGATTCGTGCCGGTGTAATGCAATAGGTTCACCTCTTATTCCATGTGGGGACGTAAACATAACGTCCCCTGCCTACCTTTTCGCGGATTATAGAGGTGATGTTAGGTTTGTTACATAGACAGTAACACCGACACAAATCTCAACACTGTATCAAATAACGACGTAGTTGATGCAAATTTTGATATTAATATTAATTTCAACCCCTCTTCTGAGAGTAAACTCGTGTCAAATAAATTATTGGCTAAAATTACAATAGTGACCAATAATAACTAAAAGAACATAAAATTTGAAGCTGCTTTGCATTGCAAGGAATAATAACACAGACTTGTTCCGTTCCATCAAAACATTCCCACTGCAATGTTCCGCAGCTCCCGTGTGCATTGCGAATTGCTGCCACAATAGAGCCTCTCGTTATTTGTCTGTGCAAAGTAAAAAATATCCACTTTTATATTACGGCTGGCGCTATGGCATGTCGCAAACGATCTGTCAACTTTGTAAAGGCCGAGCAGAGTCCGCTCTTGTATGGGTGACGGGTACGGGCACACATGACGCCTTTTCCTGCGTAATAGGACATGTTGTCGCTTTTTGAGCAAACATTTTTTGACAAAAAGCCGGTCTGGCTGCTTGATTAGAACATTTGTCAGATGAGCCGGGCCACATGGAAGTAACTAGGCATTATCGAAGAGTGACCAGGCACTTTC